>JASANF010017492.1:0-109724 GCA_030248245.1 Trissonchulus sp. WLG1_4
ATCAAGCGGGTTACAACCGTGAAACTTGTCACGCAGTTTTGCTTCAGAAACAGTTTGTATATTTCACGTGGGGATTGGTGGAGCAATTAGATTTGTGCACATGTGAGCTACAGAGCTGGATTTGACTTATACCCAAATCATATGGGTTAAAATCAACAATGAAACGTACATGATTTAACTAATGAACAGACGCAATTTTCGGACATCCGCACAGTCAGACTGATCACAATATACACAAACGCACACACAACTTTGACCAAGCTCTACGTTGCCACTTGACATAAGCCTGCTGCGCAAATTATATATCCACTGACCGTGTACATACACAACGTCTACCCCACGTAGCATAGACTTCTATTTCTAATTTACAACTACTTAAATACGCGACATAGACTTCTTTAAAATTACTGACACCATTTTTTTACGGTGGCTTTAAGTGCGGATTACGGTACTATTCTCAGAGCAGTAGCGTCTCATTTGCTCTGCAAAGCAATAAAGTAGCGTTAGGAGCCAAAACCAATAACAAATGTTCCTACTCTGGTAGGAACAAAATTACGTCACCATTTATCTATAAGCATGTAAATAAGCATGCGGCGTGACTATTTTGTGATTTTGCCGGCTGACGGGACATACGGATGTCATTGTAAATCGACAATATAAACCAATATTTTTCAATATCCTATGTACGTTGTCAAGATACAGGGTGTGTTTACCGTTTGTTTATCTCATCTTTCATTTCAGATCGAGATGTCACCATTCCTCAGAGCTTGTTGCTATCGTCACTCAAAAAAGCAAGGTAATTTTCTTATTGTATTTCTTTGTATATTTGCCAAATTTTGAATGCGAAATTGAAACGTACTAAAAGTTTGAGAAGAAAAGTACTGCGTAACTTTTCATTAATTAAAACAGTACACTATTATCGTTAAGTCTAGGTCTGATCTGGTTGCAATTAGTTACTGCTTAGTGTTCTTGAAAAGGACAGTCCGCAGCGGATAACGATTTTGGCTCGATTCATACTTTCATCCGTATGTCCGTTCAGCCTGCAGAATGACGTCACTAGCAGCCTAGTGCAGTGGATCAGTCAGCCCATGTGACGTCATTGTTTCGTCATTTTGTCGGCAGAACGGACATATGGCTATAAGTATGAAGCGAGCCTTAGACTGAACTGAAACAGGGCAAGGGTATTGAGCCGCAGCTACAAAAACACAAAGGGTGGATTTCACAAAGGTGGTTTTACTAAACCATGGTTTTACGTACGTGTTTATATGATTTGCACATAGTTTCATTACGAAATATAACCTGATTCGTTATGAATTTCTTAGATTTTCTTAACCCTTTCATTCTTAAGCCCTGAAATCGGCCATGGAAAATTTTTGTTTGGTCACTGCAAAGACTTCATACCTACTTGAGTTGCTTGGAATTGTTCGCGATCTGCCGACGTATTGCATATTAAATGTTTGAGACTGTCGCATATATGTCACAATACCTAAGACATATAGAGAAATTTTCAGTAGTCTTTCAAGTAAACAGTGTAAAAAATCAAAAAAAGACCAAATAAACGAAAATTCAGCATAACACGGCAACACCAACAGTCTGAGTTTTGAATGAGCAAGTGCTGTCTGATTTTCGTGTGAACGAATATCAAACAAGCCCAATCTGCCGCAAAATCTTCAGTAAGCATCAAACATGAATTTTTAAGTAAACTGACCAGAGGTCAGTTAAAACCTGTTGTGCAGCGGTATTTATACGGTATACCTTAGTGGAGCTGTTGCCTAGAATGAGTAAAAACGGCTTTCCTTGAAAATGTTTAATGCCCTAAGATTACTGCATAAAATATTGCAAATAAGTTCACCTTTGAATAAAGTTGTTTGATAAGTAAAATTTAATTTTAATTTTAATCCATTTTAGAAATCTGCCCCAGTATCCACAACATATAATTTGTTGTCCGGGATACAAAAAAGTTTTGGTATAACAAAAGTTCGCCTGCCGAGCAGAACTGGCGTAGTTGCTACTCTTTATAATCTACAAGAGTTGGGGATCTTAAAGTCGGTGATCGTAAAAAGGACAAAACAATTTCGGTGACAGTTGTGACGGATGTGACAGATGTAACAGATGTGACAGTTGTGACAGATGTGACAGTTGTGACAGATGTGACAGTTGTGACAGTTGTGACCGTTGTAATAGGTGTGACAGTTGTGACAGTTGTGACAGATGTGGCAGTTGTGACAGATGTGACAGTTGTGACAGTTGTGACAGATGTGCCAGTTGTGACAGATGTGACAGTTGTGACAGTTGACAGATGTGACAGCAGTGACGGTTGTGACAGTTGTAATAGGTGTGACAGTTGTGACAGATGTGACAGTTGTGACAGATGTGACAGCTGTGACAGTTGTGACAGTTGTAATAGGTGTGACAGTTGTGACAGATGTGACAGTTGTGACAGTTGTAATAGGTGTGACAGTTGTGACAGTTGTGACAGTTGTGACAGTTGTGACAGTTGTAATAGGTGTGACAGTTGTGACAGGTGTGACAGTTGTGACAGATGTGACAGTTGTGACAGTTGTGACAGTTGTAATAGGTGTGACAGTTGTAATAGGTGTGACAATTGTGACAGATGTGACAGTTGTGACAGTTGTGATAGTTGTAATAGGTGTGACAGTTGTGACAATTGTGACAGATGTTTGGATGCCGAGGCCTGAAATGGGTTGCATGCCGAAGCCTGAAATGATTTGTATGCCGATGCCCAAGTTGGCAAGTTTTTTTGATGCCCTAAGCCTAAGCCTAAGCCTAAGGTTAGGCCTTAAAAGCCTCAACAGGGTTGCATGCCGAGGCCTGAAATGGGTTGCATGCCGATGCCTCAACAGGGTTGCATGCCGAGGCCTGAAATGGGTTGCATGCCGAAGCCTCAACAGGGTTGCATGCCAAGGCCTGAAATGATTTGCATGCCGAGGCCTGAAATGGGTTGCATGCCGAGGCCTGAAATGGGTTGCATGCCAATGCCTCAACAGGGTAGCATGCCAAGGCCTGAAATGATTTGCATGCCGACACCCAAGCTGGCAAGTTTTCTTGATGCCCAAAGCCTAAGCCTAAGCCTAAGGTTAGGCCTTAAAAGCCTGAAGTGGGTTCATACCTAAGCCTGACATGGGTTATTATCATTTACAATTATTTTTAAAGATAATTTGTACTTGCTTCCAATACCAAAATATGACAAGTGTCACGTCATATCTGTCAGAACTGTCACATCTGTCACAACTGTCACATCTGTCACAACTGTCACAACTGTCACATCTGTCACAACTGTCACATCTGTCACAACTGTCACAACTGTCACATCTGTCACAACTGTCACAACTGTCACATCTGTCACAACTGTCACAACTGTCACATATCTCTCACAGCTGTCAGATCTGTCACATCTGTCACAACCGTCACATTTGTCACATCTGTCACAACTGTTACCTATTATCGTGATCACCCACTTTAGTGTGGCACTTCTTGTGATCACCCAATTAAAGAATTCCCAAGAGTTATACCTATGACTCGCCCATCAGTGTTGAAAATTATGCGTTCGTAGTTTAATGTAAAGCATATCAGAAAATCTGTATGCAAAAGTGAGCATGGATACAATCTTCAAGTGTCTGTATTTGCATGAAATCATGTGCTCAATTGAGAGTTTTTTGCAATTTTAAGGTTAACACATATGACTGTTTTTTGTTGCACAGAATATTTTCTAAATTTTTGTTCTCGTATAGGTAATTCCACAGTTGATGCTGGGTAATGATTGCTGATCATACAATCCGAGACTAACTGCGAGAAAAAAATCGATCTGATACCAATAGACTCCATGACTATCCAACTGTGTAACCCCGTTGGCTAAGATGGTAGTGCGTTTCATTTCAAATCTAGAGGCCGAGGGTTCGATTCTAAACCTGATGTTCTTTTTTGCATTTTATGATTTCAATTGGCATTTCGCAGCTAGTAACTCAGTTTTCGGCAGCCCTTGTAAATTAACACTGAACCATCTTCACTAAGGTAGAAAATGCTGCAAACAAAACGCACGTGACGTCCGCACTGTTGGACTAAATCAGACGCTACACAAACGCAGTGACAAAAGATGTCGCACAAGCTCAGTGTTATCGTCCAAAATCAAAATTAAAGACCTGTTGTGCTGTGGCACAACAGGAAAAATAAAGGTATAATTACTACATGCAAATTTTGGCTGATGTGGCACTGCTAGTGCGGCATTAATGCTCATTTTGTTACAAAAAGTGGCAGGTGTATCGCTTTGTAAGTAATACGTATCCGTGGATGCGGCGCAGTTTTGTAACGTGGATTTCCTACCCAGTTTTTTTGCCGAAAACCCAAGCCTGCTTACAAATCTAATATCAAGATAAAATAGGATTTTTTAAACAAGAAAGGATTGGCATCGAAATGGCCCCTCCCCCCCTCCCACGGGTGCTGTAAACCACCCATTTCTGAATCTACAGACCAGCTCTCTACCAGATGTGAGCTACTAGGTCAATACTAGTCATTATTATCGCTTGACACAGCTGGCCGACCGGTCATTGTTTACACTGCACACACGTTTTAATAGACTGTTGGGTCTAATGCCTGAACAATTGGCTACGATATCAAAGCCAACAAGATTCCGGTTAAAATATCACATTTGAAAAAAATGACACGGCTTTTCTCTTTTCTTTTTTTTTCTCTTTTCTTTTTTTAGTTACGCTGCTGGTTCATTCTTGCCCTGTCTGTGAGAATACATTTTCATAGACTATAACTTCGATCAGACGTTCTTTAAAGGAAGTAAAACATAAACTTGCTTAGGTACTAGTAAACGTAGCTAATATTCACAATCACATACACACACATATTCACAATATTTACATCACACTCGGTTTTTTACAATCAAAAACTTAATAGGTAAAGGAACAAAACTACCTATTCCAGTAGACCTCTTCAACGATATATAATATTTCACAGTTGACAAGTTACATAAGTAGTAACAAACAAGTTTTCTGTAGGATTTAACTGAAGTAGTGTGAGTGAGATAAAACAAGCAGGCCCCAAAAGGGGCAAGGTTCCTTTGTTGAGTGCGAAATCCATATTTGTCAGTTTACTTTTGATACGGATACCTACTTTCACTTTTTTTTACTTTTGATTTCAGCACTCAGTGCACGTTAATGACAAAAATTTTAGTTCAAAACAAATTCTGCAGACAACAAGTACCAACTTTTTAGGACAAACACACTTTTGATACGGATCCCTACTTTTACTTTTTTTTACTTTTGATTTCAGCACTCAGTGCACGTTAATGACAAAAATTTTAGTTCAAAACAAATTCTGCAGACAACAAATACCAATTTTTTTGGACAAATACCACTCGGGGGGTAGAACACATGCAGTAATTATAAACTAATCTTGAAGTAGCGCCTTTGACCACTCGGCCACGCTTCTTCAATTACTATTGATGTTTAATTGCTACTGCTCTGAAAAAAAACCATGACTGATATGAGAGCGCAATGAATATTTGTATTTTTTAATAAAAATAGAACTACATTAACTTTGCTTTTGGCTAACAGAAGTATTAGAGGTTATGCCACATTTTATTATGAAAATAGAACTTTGAAACTGGTATAAACAGACTATTGTCTAGACAGGCACAGGAATTGCATGTGTATTTTGTCTGAAACATTAGCATGCGCAAAAAGTTTTTAAATAACAAAACTCAATCAAAATTACAAATTAAGACCTCTGAAAAAGTGTTGTTTATAAATAATTGTTTCATTTAAAATTGTGAAAAACGCTGTTTTCAAAAAAAAGAGCAGTCAGCTCCCATACTGACTTTACGTGTTAATCATATGCGCATAACAGCATGTGGCTGCTACTTTTACACTGCGCAGAGTTGGTTTCAAAACAATAGTTCCTTCTCTAGAAGGAACAAAAATTTCAATGATTAGCCCCATATAATGTCTATATTCTTTCACACTAAAGGTCCGTCGCCTTTTACTCATGCTTATTGATTTTTTGCCTGAATTGATCCCACACCCGCTTAGTAAGTCGAAAACAAACATATTATATTGTACAATCCTTGGACCTAACTGTATTCGAGAAAAAGTATTACTGCTATGGAAAACGCTACTGTAGCATAAAGCTACTTATGTCTTAATGTGACTTATATGTCACAGAAAGTTGCAAGTCTTCAGAAACTTTATTTTTTCACATTTTTTGAAGAAAAACACAGATACAAAAGAATCACATTTGTGCTACATACTTGAATTTTTTTGTGTCCTAATTTTAGCAAAAAGTGTACAAAATAGTTACCTAAACAACCTACCGCGCAGTCACCTTAAGATTACTTCTGAAAAATGGGCACTAAGGCCAAGCCAAAATTACCACACGTACGTTATGTGCATAAGTTGACAAAATATATCCATGGACACATTTGTCACATAAAGACATAGAGCTCTTTCATACACAGCAGGAAAAATAGACCAAAAAATGGCTGGACGTATTTGTCACAATAAGAATGAAAGGGTTAAACCATGGTTTTAGCTCAGCTGAAATTTCAGCGAAACAGAGACCTGCTGTGCTGCAGGTTTCAAATTTTAACTGCGCTAAAACCATGGTTTAAGAAAATGTAGGAATTTCGTAACGAATCAGGCTATATTTCGTAATGAAACTATGTGCAAATCATATAAACACGTATGTAAAACCATGGTTTAGTAAAACCACCTTTGTGAAATCCACCAAAAAGGTTCATTGAAATATCAAAACTTACGCGAGGACTTTTGTGAATTGTGAACTTCTCATTAAGGGGGTAGTGTCGCGAAAGCAGTTTTGCTCATAAGTTGTGAAAAGAGAGCTTTTTTTGCTTTGAAATAGTACGTTCAATGAGAAGCTGGTCCAACGCTGTATGGTGTCAAATAATTACTGCCAGATACAATACTACCAATATCGACAAATATTTTGGACCATTCGCCATTAGTAAGCCTGACATCACACAATAGTGACATAAAAGTTCGACAAATCAAGCCAGATATCAGATTGGCCAGCTTGTGAAGTACACATAATGTGTAGACGCACATTTTTTTGCAATAAATAAGAAAAAAGAAAACTGAAGGTACATTTTCCTTTTGATTTTAAAATACGCGTCCATATTTTTCACTATCATTATTGCTATGAGTACTTCACAGTTTCCGCACAGTTTCACAGTTCAAACAGGTATTACTCCGCAACAACTCAAGCAATTTGCACTAAATTTTGTGTGCATAAACTACAACATATGTGCTATCAGCCTGTGTAAACAAACTAAACAGACAAATTGATAAATGTGACGAAAATATGGAATGTGAATAGGTTTTCAAAACGTCATTTTTCCGACTTTGCGACATCATTGCAAACTATATGCTGCACCAATTTTGCTGAAACGTGGCAGAAATATTTGCCTTTAGATAGATTTTTAAAATATAGAAAGAACAATTTCCAACATTTCACTGAACAAGCTCTACAGTCGCGCAAACTCGACTGCTTTCGCGACACTACCCCCTTAAGTACTTTTTTTCTGAACAAAATATCTACATATCATTACTGCCAAGACTTATCCGGACACTTATCTAGATAAAAGTGTCCCCCTTTGGATAAATGTGTCCCCCCTCCTCCCCCCTCCCGGACACTTTTATCTGGATAAAAGTGTCCCCCCGGACAGTTTTATCTGGATAAAAGATTCCCCCCACAAAATTGCCGTTTATGGTTCAGGTTCAGTTTCTGGTTCAGGTTTAGGTTTAACTTATGGTTCAAGTGCAACTTCAGTTTGTTATGTGTGCATCCTGAACCTGAACCTGAACCAGAAGTCGCACCTGAACCATAAGTTAAACCTAAACCTGAACCAGAAGCTTAACCTGAACCATCAACGGCAATTTTGTAGTGGGGGACACTTTTACCTACATAGATAAAACTGTCCGGGGGGAACACTTTTATCCAGATAAAAGTGTCCTATAGGGGGGACACATTAATCCATTAATCCAAACGGGGATGTCACAGGGAAATTCTTCCCCCGTGAAATTTTTCCCCCTGGAAAAATATCCCTAGGGAAATTTTTTCCCCCGGAAAAATTTCCCTAGGGATATTTTCCCCCCGGAAAAATTTAACTAGGGATATTTTCCCCCATTATATGGGGAAAAAAATTTCCCTGACTAAAATTTTAATACTATTTAACAATTGTTATGTGATCAGCCAGTTAAACACTCTATATATGTATGTACATAATAGACGCTTTCTAATTATTGAAACTACTAATATTTAGTGCTGAAACTATAGCTGAAGCTATAATTTACTTTTCTTAAAACTGACAAAAATCCTAAGCGTGGTGATTTTTCAGATTTTAAGGGTCAAAAAGTTTGACCATTGAACCATGACCATGTCTAGTGAGTACTGAGTACTGACCCGTATCCGCATACAGTATTTGATGCACTCACCTACTCTCGCTCAATGCAGCGTGTGCGCATACGAAGGAATTACCCATGACGATGCCCATGCCCTTTGACAACGACCTCGCGCAGTTTGCAATAAATTCTCGCGGGTAACCCTTGCTTCAATTTTTTTTGACCCAGATCCAACCCAACCCACGGGTAATCCACCAACGACGAACGACAGGTGTCCTCCCATGCAAAGACACTACCACGCCCAAAATTTTTGATATTGAACATGAACAGTACTAATATTATTAAAAAGGGCTTAAAGAAAGGGGATTTTAGGTGGTTGATGGTTTTTGCGAAAAACGGCCGGCCCGAGGCTGGCCCGTAAAAGTCCGGGCCCCGAGCCGTCCTCGGCCCGCCGGGCCGTAGCAATCCGCAGGACCAGCGTCGTCTCGAGCTTTAGCAACGTATGAACAATGCCTACATAGCTTATATATATTGATTTTTACAAGTGCGCACGCACTTATACTGCACTCAGACACACACACAATGCATTTTCTCACTTGATGAAGTCTGTGCCGGGCTAGCCCGAGGGTCCCGGGCCTGAGCCGGGCCCGGCCCGATCGGCCCGCAACGACCCGCCAGGCCTGTAGTGGGCCACAGACCAGGGCCGGGCTAGGCCCGTAAGCGCGCTACTACTTTGTCGCATATCATCAGCTTCTTGATAGACAACCGAACAGTTTTGTTAATATCTGTTAATTTCGACTTCTTCAACAGCCATTGTACAGGTATATGAAAGATATAAATATCGATTGACCGAAAATTTGAAAACTCATATTAAACAAGGGAGCCAGGAATTTCAGTACTGGCACATTATGTATATTTTATGTATTATTATTAAAATTGAATTTTAACTGGTTGAGTCACATAGCAATCGTTAAATAGTATTACAATTTTAGTCAGGGAAATTTCCCCCCATATAATGGGGGGAAAAATATCCCTTTTGAAATTTTTTCCGGACGAAAAAATTTCCCTAGGGATATTTTTCCGATGCGAAAAATTTCACGGGGGAAAAATTTCCCTGTGACAGGGACACTTTTATCCAAATAATAGTGTCCGGGGCGACACTTTTATCTAGATAAAAATGTCCAGAGGGACACTTTTAACTAGATAAAAGTGTCCGGGGGGACAAATTTTAGGGGGGACACTTTTATCCGTGACAGGAGTCCCCCCGTGAAATTAAGACATGTCTTTTCGAGGGAGGGGAACCCCCCCTGAAATCATAATAGTGTCCGGGGCGACACTTTTATCTAGATAAAAGTGTCCAGAGGGACACTTTTAACTAGATAAAAGTGTCCGGGGGGACAAATTTCAGCGGGGCACTTTTATCCGTGACAGGGGTCCCCTCGTGAAATTAAGACATGTTTTGATTCGAGGGAGGGGAACCCCCCCTGAAATCAAGTCGTAAAACGGCTATTTCGGCCGAAGCATCGTTCCGGCCGAGTAGCTAGACTAGGAAACAGTGTCATACTCTTCCCTATTATGTACTCTTGTCACTGCTAACTACAGTGCGTGATCCATATATACCAAAAAGATTTCTTTACAACAACTAACAAACTGAAAACAAAATACAGCGGCAGCATTGAGGGAGCTGGTGTCGGGTAGAAGACCCACTGGCAAAGGGGACATTAAAATTAGCAATAATACAGTCGGTGAACGGACCAGGCCTTTTTACCCAATAACCACTTTACGCCACGGTAGATGCCTGGGAAGACAGAAACTAAAGTCTGACCAAAAATTGCTGAGCCAAGTGACATAAAACAAGTGGCGTTCTTTTTGCGTCTCTATACTCTTGGTGCCTGAAATTTGTTTTTTAGTAATGAAATGAAATTCGTTTTTAGTAATGAAATCATGTGTTTTCTATTATCTCAGGTTCCAGCAATTTTTGGTTAGACTTTAGTTTGCATATACCCACGCGGCTGCTAAGCCAGCCGGTGAGAAAGGTACAAAAACACTGTACCGTTTGTGATCTTATAAAGTACTTTTCCTTAAATTTAGGTGAAACAGACTAAACTTGAAGGAAATTGCCGACATAAACTTGCAGTAACCTTTTTATTCTTTTACTTCATATTTTTTTAATGCCGTCTAGTAATTTTAATTTCAGGGCAGAAAAGGCAGAAAACTTGTGCGATATTTATCAGACGGACTTTTCGAGATCAGTTCAAGTGCGTCTGTTTCAAGACGAAGTGCAGATGTTGATTGCATCTGGAAGTACGTCAATTTGATGATGTTATAGAATCTTAATCAAAAAATTTAATACATATAAATTTAATGTAGCGTATATAACTTAATTTAATGTAGCGTATATAACTTCAGTTAAAATAAAATTGTCATTCAAAAGGATATTAGCGCAAAAATTACCAAATTTGAAGAAACTTATTGAGCATGCCTTGTAATTTAGTGGATATGCATATTATGGCAGTCTCCGAAGTTGTTCCATTTGTGAGTCCATTCGCCCGGCAAAATAACGAAATAATCACGAAAGGTCAATTCATATGTACCTATACGGTAATATGTTCGTTCAGCCGGCAAAATTACAAAATAATCACGGCAAAATACTTTATTAGTAACGCAATAATTTGTAATT
The DNA here is from genome assembly GCA_030248245.1 of Trissonchulus sp. WLG1_4. NCBI lineage: Eukaryota > Metazoa > Nematoda > Enoplea > Enoplida > Ironidae > Trissonchulus > Trissonchulus sp. WLG1_4. Next base: position 11,065 of record JASANF010017492.1, read on the forward strand.
TTGCCGGCTAAGCGGACATACGGATATGAAACGACCGTAATACAAAGTTTATCCTCGATACTCGCACAATCGTTCAACATCGATTGTGTTAGAATTTCAAATTCTACATGATTTTAGAAAAGCAGTCTCTGAAATTGCTGATGGCTTTTATCAGACGCAACTACGATTCGATCATGCAGCACTTGGATGTGGCCTGCAGTATTCCAGGCTGCGACGGGGAACACAATCTGGAATCCGAGCCCACACCCGTCATTAGCAAATCTAGGATTGGCTGTTGCAAGCTGGATCATGTCAGTTGGAGATTGTGTCTAAAATTAAACACCGTTTGTTAGTGAGAGATGACCTGTATGTGACAGAGTCAATAAAATGTTTGTTATCTAGACCCACAGATGTACATGAGGGGTTTGGGGGGGGCACGCCCCCCCCCCCCCCGATTTGAGATTACGGGACAAGCGCCCCTTATATTTGACTCACCGGGACAAGCCCCCCTCCTTGAAGCTAAAAGAAAGGTGCGAGAACACTCAAAAATTACCCCAGATCGCCGTAAAATGCTTCAAGAATGAGCAAAAAGCAAAATAATTTCTAAAAATAACCAAATTTTGCAAAAATTTCCCTTTTTTGGCAAAAATTCGAAATGTTTGCCTTTTTGTCCGCCCAAGTCCCCGAAAAGTCGGGACAAGCCCCCCCTAAAATTTCGAAAATTCTGGCACAAGCCCCCCCCCAGACCGAGACCCCGTGTACATTGTGCTAGACCTAATACCTAATTATAAAAATGCTCGTTTGAATGATGGCTTTTTTTGAAAAAATCTCCAGCTAACAGTTTTTTCACTTGACACTTTGTTGGGACTAAGGTTCTGTTTCTCAGTCCGTTTATAACTAATCGTAGCAGTTTGGGCACGGTGGCGGATTCGAGTCATGTTAAGCCCGGTTCACACTCGTCTTTATGAAAAGTGTCCTCTTGTCTTTTGTCCTTATGCATAAATTTTGCACAGTTTTGATCGTTCTTTTGAAACTGTCTTTTTGTCCTTAAAGACAGTCCTTTTGTTCCCATCTTTATGTCTCTGTCTTTATCTTTTTGTCTTTATGTCCTTATCCTTTTGTCCTTTTGGTAGTCCTTTTGTCTTTTTCTTTTGAACTGTCTTCTTGCCTTTTCTTTTTCACAAAGAAGATAAAGACACTGCGTAATGACACATCAGGACAAAAGGACAAGGATAAGGACATGTGTATGTCACGTGTTTTTTTGTATCGACTATTATGTATGCTTAGCTTTTGGTTTGGTTTTTTGTTTACTGCTGCTATAAACTATAATTTTTTGAAATGAAATTAGATTTATTTTGCTAACAGCTTCGTTTTAATCATTTTTTAGTGATTTAGACTACTGTATTTAGTTTTTTTGTAATAATAACTATCTTATCTTTTTGTAATTTAGTCTTATGTTTAGGTGAAACAAATTTTTTTTCTATTTGAATGAGTCCAGAGTTTTACCGATATTATTTCGCCCTTGCTGCGTGCATTGTCGCAAAAAGGCGACGCCGCAATAAACGCAAATACATCATTCACCCAATTAACCGGTTGCGTCCATATCGCGGGGAATTATAAAAATTAAATTTATAATTTTATTAAAAATTATAAAATTATGAAAAAAATATAAAAAAACAACGTTCATTATAATAATTATATCATGAAAAATTTTATAAAAAATTAACTTATATTTTTATTATAAATATACAAAACACTATAAAAAACAACTTTCTACCTTCGCTGCCAGCAAATTGCAGACTTGGTGCAATTTGATTGGCTAAGCACAAAAGGACTCTTTATCGAATAGAGCAATGCTCTATTCAACAAAAAGACAAAAAGACAGGCATAAAGACTCTTTTTCTATCTTTAGAAAGACATAAAGACAGTTCCATAAGGACATCAAGACAAACGGACAAAGACAGAGACATAAGGACAAAAGGATAAAGACAAAGACAGTACATAAAGAGAGTCCAAAATTGCATAAAGAAAATTTCATAAAGACAAAGATAAAAAGACATAAAGACAAGAAGAAAAAGACAGTTAAAAGGACATAAGGAAGAGCGATAGAGACAACCAAAAGGACAAAACGACAGCCAAAAAGACAAAAAGACAGTCAAAAAGACGAGCGTGAACCGGGCTTTAGTTGTTTTCTAACAATGTTATTGTTTCTAACAATATGCTATGCCTTTAGTATTTATAGCGGCTGCATCCAATATACTCTGAATCGACCCTTAAACCTAATGCCATGCCTTTTTTGTAAAATAACCCTTGGGCGAACAAACAGCTGAATGAATGGTTCATTAATTGTTTTCAGGAAAAGTTCTGCGCCACCCAACAGGATTGGTCAAAATGGCTGGAACTGGCCAATTTGAACGATGATGAGATCAGAGTGCTTTTGCCGAACCGTCCCGATGTCACGCTCAGATCTGACAGTGCGGTCACTGAGGCCAACGGAACCATGATTAACTACTTGAAACGTCATTATCAAATCATTTGAATCATATCAGTGGTGCTGTATTTTGTCGAATAAAATTAGTGTCAACTTGCATTGTTCTCTGGGCTTATCTGCATAATGTATTGCATACTTGCATGTTGATTTGGATTTATTCGTAAGCATCGATAATAAAAACAACAAGCAAATAATGAACAAATTATTTTAGGTAGGTACATAGGTATGTTAGATCTAGTGATAGAGATCGAATACCTACTTTTAAATTATGTAGCTAGGTAAACAAATTATGTACTATATATTCATCAATTAAATAAAAGACGAACTTCAATTCATTTTAAACGACTAAATTATTGATTGTTTACTACATAATTAATTGAATGATTTGATTAACATAAGTTGAGTAAGATGTAATTCGTAATGGATTAACACGAATCAGTGCAAAATATGGGGGCGGGGCCGACTCGTTGTTCTACGATAATGTAGTTTCGGCCGTTTGAAACTCGATATTACAAGGTAGTCAATTTGTATCAATACATAATTTTGATACTACCTATAGCTAGCTTAGCTTTCGCTGGGTTCACAATGAAGCAGTTGAATCAACATGATCGTGTCGAAGCTAATTGACGCAGCATAGCACCGTAGAGCACTCAAATTTATACCTAAATGGATTGCTTGGTACTTTGGTAGTGCTGTGTTTATATATTTTTGTGCTGTGCTGTGCTGTCATTCTGTCATCTTTTAGTAAATTTTCCATCACTCTTGAATAAGCGAATTTCTACATATTTCTGACTTTTAATTTTATACTTATTTTTACTCAAATTTTAGTCCAGTGAGACAGAATATTTAATATGTATATACTTTTGATTATACATACATAATGTATGTTCAAGTTTTGTCGTTGTTGGTGTTTTCATTGTTTTAGTTAATTTTGTCATGTCATGTGTGCATTTTAGTACCTGTACCTGCACGTGTTTTTTATTTTTATAACTCGTGAGTGGTGAAACCTTAGGTACTGACTTTTTGTGGATAAGCCCTTATTTTCTAACATGAATTTTGACAAAGTTATTTCACTGCTAACTTTTTTCTGGATATCATCGATTTTTGGAGATTTATATTTGGCAACAGAAGATTCTCAAAATCGTATGCATTTAAATCCAGTGCAGCAATTGTCCCCTCAATCGCAGTGGTCAGGAAATATCAGTAAGACTGAATTTTTGAAGCTTACCTACTGTTTTTATCTGAAAATAATTTCTACAAGAGTCATTTCACAAATCACAGAGCTGGTTCATATTCCACTAGGTGAACTATATCACCACAAGGTTATTATGAACACTGTTTGAGACGTTGTTAGGTATTTCCGAATTTGGCCGGCTGAATGGGCTACATGCGACTCTAGATCTACTTATCCTGAGTTATACCTATAATTAAAATTAAAGCAAAAGCTTTATTTCAGTCGTTTACATTAATTTGTTTCTTCCTTTGAAATTCTTTTTCTTCTATTAAATACATACATATGTACATACATATTACATACGAACATAGCCTATGTTACTTCATAAATCCTAAAATAAATGACGGAAAAATCTAAAACCTCTAAATCCAATTCCAGAACTTTGCAAGGTGTATAAGTGGGCGCATTGCATTTGCAAGGCGCATGAAGGGCCTCCACCGTACTTCGAAATGCGCCCTCTTGTGAAAAGCTTATATAGATTGTTCATACAAATTTATGAGTGCATAATAGGATTATGTATGTAGTATGTTTTCTTATTACACAATCTAATCCTATTATGTACTCTTGGTCTTGAGTTACCTAATTTGTGACTGCAGCATTCAAAGCGTGCTGCGAGAGCAACTGCGTGACCTTCGCTGACCTGAACGCCATGATTGGTCTGGAGTGCTGTGGCGATTCACCAATCAGCTTCTTCGACCAAATCTGCTGCAACGGCACGGCCAGCGACCGAAGAGACGGAGACCGATACTTCGACAGATGCTGTGGCTCACAACCATTCACTTATGACGAAACTTGCTGCCAGAATACTGTGCGTTTTAGAGACGATTTTGCGTGGGTTTAGAATTATGTGATTGAAGGAATAGAGGTGAGAAATTATTACACGATCTAAAGTCTGACCTCAGTACCTGACCACCGGCTGAACCCTGAGACAAAACAGGTGACGTGACGTGACATTTTTTGGTCAAACTTTTGTTTCCAACTCTCAGTACTCGCTCCAATATTGGTGCTTACAATTCGTTCTTTTCGTAGGTACCTAATGAAATCGCCTGCTTCGTTTTTTGTCTCAGTGTCCAGTATTTTTGGTCAGGCTTTAGCTGTTCCTAAATTCCTAAACTTTCAACCTCAAGTTTTCTCAACTTTGTCTCTTACATTCCACGTAAATTGTAATTGCAGGTATTCGAAGTGCAGGCACACGCGTGTTGTGGCGACAGCCCCTTTGACGTTTATGATCGCACCAAGATTTGTTGTGGGGAGCAGATCCACGAGATCACTGACGATCTGCAGACACCCGCCTGCTGCGACGACAAACTATTCGATGCTGCCGGGAAGGAGTTCTGCTGTGGCGGACAGGTGAAAGCTCTCGCCTTAGGTTTTAGTAGTTAAACTATGGCTTTACATAGTAAGTACCTATATATAAACTAAAGACCAGATTTGAGCTACCTCAACTTTGATTTGAGATTTGATCAATGCTCAACTGCCATTAATTGTGCTAGGTTAGATAGGTATCTAACAACAGACCTGTCATTATGCAGGTTCATTCATTACTTTAGGTATACGATCGTGACAAGTTCGACGCTTGCTGTCTCAAGTATCGACTCAAGGAGACCGATCCAGTTGAGGGGGAAGGCTACAGTCTGCGAACTCAGCAGTGTTGTGACGGGGTTCAGAACAAAACCTACTATGACACTTGTTGCTACGTATATGACGCCAAGATGCCGAAAGAGGTCGACCCCCGGCCGGTGCCCTACAGGTCTGACATCCAGTGCTGCGATTTCGAGGGAGTCAAGACCAAAGACGAACAGGGAAAATGTCCAAGTTGAAAATGTTAAATACATTTCGCTGTTTTTACTTATTTTATATAGTTTACATTGTTTGTGTAATAGTAAACATTTTACCGAAGACGCATCAAACCTCAAAGCCCTATATGTTGAGCTGCTATCACTATAAACAGGGGCCATATTAAAAAAAAACTTGAAGCATCTTCTCGACCCGAATCTCAAAGTAAACCGTAGTTATCACACCACCTGAACCTTTCTGCAGTGAACGAAAACACAAAATAAACAGCATAAAGTTATATTATACAACACAATACATGATACTTTGTCTATCAATATATACAGGTGGCGAATATCCAGTTCACCTCAATAGCACTGGGACATATAAAACAAGTAGTTCACATTCTTAAAGCTCAGTTTTTGTTTGATCGAATGTCAAATGGAATTTATTTCTTCTTCGGCGCCTTCTTGGGAGATTTCTTAGGAGACTTTCTGGCGACCTTGGGTTTAGCAGCCTTCGCTTTTTTGGGAGACTTCGCCTTCTTGGGAGTCGCGGCAGCAGCAGCGGGTTTCTTGGCCTTCTTGGGGCTTTTCTTGGCTGGGGACTTGGGCTTGCGGGCTGCTGAAATAAAAATACGACATAAGTACATACAAATTATTATACAAATTATAATTACAGTTCTACAGTTGCTACAACTGTGAATATTTCGTGGAAAATTCATTACGAATAACCAATTGTAGGACTGGTAAGTGGTAACGCTTGTGAAATTTTTCAAATTACAAACGTTACAATACAATCAGGGGTGTTGCGGCCAAGGTTTTTTTTTTGCGGACCACAGTGCGGACATCCGCAATTTTTTTGAGTCGTCCGCAATTTTTTCCAGCCGTCCGCAATGTGTCCGCATCCCGAAATTCCTCAAAAGGAAAAATTTTTCTTGTGGTCCCCCCTTGGTTTATCCCACTCCCAAAAAAATTGACAATTGGCACGCCCCCAATTGACCAAATTTACCAAAAAATTTCAAAAATTTTCCTTCGAGGGTTGTATGTACCTTCTAATTCATCACAACAGGGGTTTTTTTTGTGCAAAATACTGTGCATTTGCACAATTGAAAAGTATTTTGCACAGTCTGAAAGTATTTTGCACAAACTTTGCACAATCTCTCAGTCCAGAAGAATTGACCGTCCAACGTCCTTTGTCCACGAAGTCACACCTCTTTGGTTTTGTGCCCCAAAAATTTTTTGGCACGTCTGCTGTTGGCCAAATTACAATGCATATAGTCAGGGTGGGGAAAAAAAACATGACGGAAAATTGGGGTAAAAAATACATGCCCTGTGGCTGAGCGCCACATACATACTAGACAGAGAACTCTTAGTGGAAATAAAATTTGGACTTCTGGACAGTGCACACATATCATAATATAACATTTGAAGCAGAATCAATGGCTTAGCTGACGACGAAAATTTACACCCCAAAAAACGTCACAAAAACTAAGAAATTTTTGAAGTTGCTAAGATTATAAAGTTTGACACAGGTATGTAGGGAAGCTCATACTTTGCATGGGGGTATTATTTTAACTTGTCTATTTACTGCTATACAAGTTTAGTTGATATGTAAAAGAATTTCAGAATTTCGGCCATGTTTTTTTCCCCACATTTTTTACTCCAAAATGGGGAAAAAAAACATGGCATGTTTTTTTTCCCCACCTATGTTTTTTTTCCCCGGTTGTATGTTTTTTTTCCCCCGCGTGTGTTTTTTTCCCCCGCAGCAAAATATAAAGTACCAACATTTTTGAAACGGATTCAACGGGTATTCTGTCACCTGTAAACACTGTTTCCTATGTTTCTGATTGAGATTTGATTGATTTGGCTATTAATGGTGCATGTATATATCAAATATAATAATGGTCCGAAACTTCACGAAAAAAGCCAAAAAATGGTCGGAACAGCAGCTTGTGGAAGACGCGACTTATGTGGCCTGCAAAAGACTTTCATTCCAAAAGGATAGGATTTCTAGAGTAAGAGCGGCACAGCACATTGCAGGTTTTCACAGTTAAATTTTTTAGTAACTAAAAAATTATACGAGCAAACTGGTTTTAATTTAGTGTGTGTACTTGCCTGGTGGACGGCTACATGCTGGCCGAATTTCAGGCAAATCGGTTGGGTATTCCCCGAGATATAAAAAATCGCCTCCCATAAACACGGATTTTTCCGTCTTTTTTTCCGGCGCCATAACTCAAGAAATCCTTCTTGGCGAGGCACTTTATTATGTTTTTACATTTGTTTTGGTGGACAACAGAGTCAATAGAAAGATTTTGTTCTTGGCATTTGGCGTTTTCTGACTCTGCTGGGAGGGGGGAAACCTCTTTTTTGGTCTTCGAAAAACGGCTGTCACAAATAAACTTTAGCCGACTTTTAAGAAGTCACGCAAACAGACCAAATCTAATCCCTTGCATGCATGGTAGTGTACTGGGGTTGTAGTGCATCTCTTCTTTTGGAGTCAATTGTGTCACTGTAGGCGTGGTAAGGGGGTCTAGAACGTAATTTACGTGATAGGGTGGTAGGCTACCTACGGGCACTACAGCTCTAACGGTTATAGATGGAGGTCTGTCGTTTTTTATGCGAAAATGAACCTCTATACTGTGCATTTCAGTGTGCTATTAGTTTTACTGTCCGATTTACCTATTAGCCAGAACTGGTGCACCCCCCGTGATATCGTTGAAAAAATAATTTTTCATGATTTTCACAATGTATAACGCTTTTATGGATAACCTCTTGTTCTGTATTTCTATTGCATCTTAATACATAGGCGTGGGGCTGTCAGTTGATATATTTTGGTCAGCGTGGTGTGCACTGTTCCACTTTGGCAGCCCTGGCAAAGTGCCAGAATAGTCAATTTGACCAAATTTTTGAATTTTGTCAGTTTTGTTGAAAAACTGTGGAAAAGGCTAATTTGAGGTGCTGAACGGGAGTATAACGTTGTTTTGACTAAAAACTAATGTTTTTTAACCGAAAAAGTGCTCAGTGGTCTACTACGGTTGCTTGGTTCGCGTTGTGTATGCTGTTTCATTTTGTCACCCCTGGCAAGTGCCAGAATGGTCAATTTGACCAACTATTTCTCTTGCAATAAACGTAATAAGGTTAAAACTGACTTTGCTGTTGTTTCTGTTGTACTACGATGCCATAGCCACGAAAAAAAGCAATATTTCAGCATATGTTTTTTTTCCCCACCCTCATGTTTTTTTTCCCCAATCTGCGGGGAAAAAAAACATGAGTTAAATCTGTTATAGTGTAAGTCACAGTGATAGCTGGAACAGTGTTTACAGTGTGCAGGTGCCTGGAGGTACTAGCTATCTTTGCAACTTTACCTCGCACTGATATCTCATACATGACGGGAAATATAACCTTAGTTCCCTATTTGTGTTTTTTTTCCCCACCCTGACTATATTTTCAAAAATTTTAAGTTTTTTTACCCTATATCTGTTAGTGTTTATGTTATGTTTATGTATATACAAAAACCCACAATATATCCGGGGGGCGGGGGGGCAAACACACCGCCCCCCCGTAGGCCACAAATGGCGGGGGGGGGGCCCCCCCCCCCCCCCCCCAAATTTCCCCCCACACTTCTCACACTCCCCCCCCCCTTTTTTCTTCCCATGATGCGTCTCCAATTGACCAAATTTGGCCTAAACATCAAAAATTTGCCTCATTTTTTTCCTAAGGCCCCCGCCCCCAGCCCCCGCGGCCCTGGAGACCCACACCCGGGTTTTTCTTAGGGCAGAGCTAAGGCCATGGCCTAAATGTTTTCGGATTGGCCTAAATTTTTTCAGCGATTGAGGCCAGCTGGCCTAAATGTTTTCAGCGGTGGGGGCAGAAAAAATTTCCGATACGTTTCCAACTGCCCAAATTGGGCCGAAAAAATAAAACCCCCCCATTTTTTCTGGGGGCCCCCCCCCCCCCCCCCCCTCCGCCCCTTTGCTCCCCATACCATTTTTTTATCCTTTCACAAGACAACACCTACGAGTACACACAGCTGCATTTCTGTGTCTCCACGACACTACTATACTATGATACTATATTTCCTTGGACTTTCAACGTTACCCTTTGGGTCAGTGTTTTTGGTTTTTGTTCCTCGTGTGCGCGTAAACGTGCACATAGTGGTGCTGTGTGCACTGGTGAATTGTAAATACCCTATACATTATAACCTTTTTTCTTTTTTTTTTTTCATAAACACAAAAAACAACAAAAAGAATAATACTAAAATTCCAAAAATAAAAAAAAAACATATATGGGAGATTCCCTATCCCCCGCCCCCCGGCCCCTCCCTTTCTTTTTTTTTTTTTTTCTTTCTCCGCTCCTGACTCCTCTGCTGTGCAGCGCCGCAATAAAACAGTGCATGTCAGTGTTTTGACCGAAAAATGTTAATACGTGTCGTTTTTTTGCCTTAAAATAGCAATTAAGTGCATTTTAACGCATTTCAATAAAATCGAAAAGTCATTCCCCCCCCGACATTTTTTTCTGGCTACGCCACGGCCTCTAGAGGTATAAAAACGCGTATATTTGCTTCTATATAGGCGAAGAAAAAGCATTTACAGTTTGCACAGAAAAATAAAATTTTGCACACTAAAATTAAAATTTTGCACAATTATGCTCACAAAATTAAAAAAAAAAACCCTGGCACAAAGAGAAATCCTAACATAGATGCATGAATTTGGCCGACTGTCCGCAGAAAAATTTATCCGTCCGCAAAAAAATTTGGCCGTCCGCACTACGGATTTTCAAAAAAAAACCCTGGTTGCGGCCCTTTTTCAAAAAAATAGGAAATAAAATAGGAATTTCCCACAGAAAAATAGGAAAAAAATAGGAATTTCTGAGCAAAAAATAGGAAAAAATAGGAATTTTTTGTAAACTTTTTATTACAAATATTGTACTGTGTAACAGTAAACTGCCGTTTATTCGTCAAAACACAGGCGTCAGTGGCGTAAAAAATTTCGGAAAGATGGGAATGACTTTTCGATTTTTTTTTGAAATGTGTAATGCAAAAAACTTCACATATTACAGGGGTGTTGCGGCCCTTTTACGAAAAAATAGGAAATAAAATAGGAATTTCTCAGAGAAAAATAGGAAAAAAATAGGAATTTTTGAGAAAAAAATAGGAAAAAATAGGAATTGTTTGACGAGCTTTGTACTGAACTAATGGACCTGTGTAACAATAAACTGTGGTTGTTTCGTCTCAGTACAAGATACTGACGGCTTCAGCAGGGTTTTTTTTCAAAAAATTTTGTGTGCATAATTGTGCAAAATTTTAATTTTAGTGTGCAAAATTTTATTTTTCTGTGAAAACTGTACATGTGTTTTCTTCGCCTATATAGAAGCAAATATACGCGTTTTTATACCTCCAGAGGTGCGTACGTATCAGTGGCGTACCCAAAAAAATGTCGGGGGAGGGGAGGGAATGAATTTTTAATTTTTTGTAATGGGTGAAAAGGCCCCTTTTAGCAATTTTAACACTCATAAAAGGCCTTATAAACGCAAGATTACTAAACCAAAAAGGTGTAGGGGTCTGGGGGCTGCTAGCTCCAAGAAAAAAATTGGCGATTTTTCCCAATTTTTAGGCCCAATTTGGTCAACTGGAGACGTATCAGAAATTTTTTCCGATAGAAAAATAAAACGAAAGATAGTAAGTAACGTCACATCAGACAGTGTATATAACGCAATACTAGTAGCTCACATGTAAGCTCAAAATCGTATGATCCGGAATTTTGATATGTATTTTTAATTTTAAAATCGAGGCCGTTTTTTAAGCCCGCCAAATTTGAGTGATTTTACATTTGGCGTCACAGCTCAGGCCATGGGCAAAAATTTTAAAAAATGGATCATAGAGGTTGAGATATGACGTTAGGCTATCGAATCATATAAAAATTAACTTCGACAGTGTTAACAAAAATTTCGAGTAAAGGGACGCTTTGCAACCACAAAAAACTTTTTTTGCGCCTATGATTTACACGTAAAATTGAAATTTTGGGAGCCCCTAGTAAAAAATTGGCAAAAGCATTGGTTCCAGTTTGTTACATCTGCGATGCGCCTTCTCTGGGTGCAAATTTGGAGCGAATCGGAGAACCTAAAATTTTCACTATTCCAGGTAGCCCCCCCCCTTAATCTTGCAAAAATGTGTATATATGCCATAATTGGCGGAGGTCTGGGGCGGCAGCGGCAGCCGCCAGAAGCCACAGCTGTCATGGAATTTTGAAATAAAATTTGCATTATAAAAGTAACTTTAAGCAACACTTTTTTGACGAATCTTGGTGATTGCGGGGCCTAGGGGCGGCAGTCCCAAGTAGCCAGAGCTTTTGTACAATTTTGGAATAAATTTTGAATTGAAAAACATAAAATTTCATCAACACTTGTTTAGGAACCTGGGTCGTTGCTGAGATCTGGGACAGCAGTCCCCTGGAAATGCAGAATTTTTTTTATTTCTCTGGCAAAATTTGGTCAATTAAAGACAAAACGGAAATTTTTTGACCGGGCCATAAAATTCAAAGGGGGCAGAATGTGTAAAATTTTACAAAGAAAAAATTTCTGGGGCAATAATTTTCAACATCCTCCCTTGGTATATATATGCCCTTGTTACGTTATATACATCAAATCATATCAGCGGCAGAGAAATTTTTCAGGTTTACTGGAGGAATTCCCCCGACTTCGTGAGACAATTTAGTTTAGAAACGTAGATGACGTAGTTTGTGACCCCGGACCCTTCTTAATAATTTCTTCAGGTTCCACCAAAAGAGGTGGTCCGGACCCCACTGAACCCCCCCCCCCCCTGGCTACGCCCATGGTCAGCGGCTTAAATTTACTCTGACGATATTCCAAAACTACCACTGGACTAAACGGATTTAACATGCACGCTTAACATTAGCATGCATAGTCAAGTCCGTTTAGTCCGATTAAAAAGCAGCGCCCTAAAAGTTTAGTCCGTTTAATCCGAAGGTTTTACAGGGGTCTAGAGGCAACAGCCACCAGGGAAAAAGTTGGGAAAATTTGATATTTAAGCAAAATTTGGTCAATTGGAGACGTATCAGAAAATTTTCCCGTCTGGACAACAAAAACCAGAGGGGGGACCCTTGTGTAAAAAATCATGGGGAAAATTTCGGGGTGGGGGAGTCCTCCTATCCCCCCCTGGGTACGCCCTTGGCTATGAACACACTGGACCGGGCCCGGGGCCCCCTCTACACTCTGGACTTCCTAAAGTTTCCCAAGAACGAGTCAAAAATTTATTGTCTGTTCGTGAAAACTCGTTTCTAGGTTAGTTAGGGGTCCTGAATCTAGGAATCGCACAGAGAAGAGTAAACTCTATCTAGCGGGTAAGAAGGGTTCCCTTAACGAAGTGTGTGTCATTTAATTTCCTGAACAAGAATATTTATGTAAATAAAAGTGACCTGGATTCGAAATTTCGCCCCGCAAGCAGCACTGTGGTGTCATAGACGACAGACTCAAGTAATTGCAAGTTATTAGATAACCTGGATTTGTGACGTGATGTTTGTAAACGCAGCGGCAGTTTCGGAAATTTGCCTTAAAATATTGATTCATTCTTATGAAATTTTGAAAAAATAGGAAAAAATAGGAATTTTTCTCAAAAAATAGGAAAAAATAGGAGGTGGTCGAAAAAATAGGAAAAAGTAGGAAAAATAGGAGCCGCAACACCCCTGCATATTAGCATCGTTCAAAACCAATGCTACTTTTTTTACTATATCGGCATCGAGAGTAATGCCCGCTTGCCACTGCAGGTTTAAGGTTTAAGGTTTAACGTAGAACATGAAGTGAGCATATTGTACATTCCCACTGCATAGGTTTATGGTTTAAGGTTTAACGATGTTGAAAAATTTCAACTTTTTGGTTTAAGGTTTAAGGATTCAGCCAATCAGCTACGAGCTGTAGGCGGAGCTTCTCCATTCAGTCAATCAGTTACGAGCTGTAGGCGGAGCTTGTATATTCTGTCAATCAGCTCCGAGCTGTGTGTAGGCGGAGCTTGTGCATCCAGCCAATGAATATACAACATTCAAATATCGTTAAACCTTAAACTGCCAGTGTGAATGAAACGTTAAACCTTAAACCATAAACCTTAAACCTGCAGTGGGAAGCGGGCATAAAATTGGAGCTCAAAACACCGAAAATTACAAACTGGTGGGCGGACAAGGGACCAGAAGCCAGTGGCGTAGACAGAAAAAAATTTCGGGGGGAATAATCCCTTCGATTTTTGAAACGTGTTGCAAATGAAATTCACTTGACTGCAAATACCACACAATGTACATAATTGTTAATTAACACATTTAGCTACACCGCCAAAATTCGGTAATTTAGGTAAATTTCATTACAATGCAGATTTTTTAAATTTTGGCCGAAATTTTTCTGTCGGTAGATCACGATAGCTAGCAATATTGCTGCAGCGCAACGGTACTGTAAAGCCACAATCTAATTTTGACGAACGAAAAATTAAAATGACGACAGAAGTTTAAAACTGACGCCAGAATGATGAAATCCTATTTTGAAAAAACTCTGATGGAGACGCATGGAAAATTTGCAGACGAAAATGAAAACTAAAGAGTGATCGTCATAATTAGACAGTGTAGTAGACAAGTAAATGCAGAATAAGATACACTCGTGCACACATGCAATGGCTTTGATGAAAGATAATAGCGAGGAATGGCAAGCCACAATGCTGTAGGGGTCTGGGAACGTCTGTCCCCAGGAAACAATTGGAGAATTTTTCATTTTTAGGCCAAATTTGGTCAACTGGTGACGTATCAGAAATTTAAGACCTAAAAACCGAAGGGGGGACCTTTTGGAGCGGTGACCAGAATTTGATCAAATTGTCAATTTTGGTAAGAAAAAATTCAAAATCGTGAGCATTTGCCCAGTATGTTGCCCGAAAAAACCTGCTTCTATTGAAAATTTGAAAAAATAGGAAAAAATAGGAATTTTTCTCAAAAAATAGGAAAAAATAGGAGGGGGTCGAAAAAATAGGAAAAATAGGAGCCGCAACACCCCTGTACAATCGTAACCTTTGTAAAAACTTACAAAAGTTACAATTGTAGGATTCGTAAATCTGAGCAACAGGGCAGTCGCAAAAATTATCAGTCTATTAGAGGATTTAATAAGACTATTATACCTGTCTTTTCTTAATATATAAACATAAACAATCCTTAATATCTAACTCCTGAGGTCCTAGAAACAATACACGTATGAGAAGGGGATGGTCATCGGACCAATGTGTCAAAGCGCCTTTACAAATGTTTCTATAGATAACTTGGTCGTCAGCTCACAAGCATGCACGGGCGTGGAGGGGTTATCGCACCTCCCCCCCAGAATGTCCTGAAGACGGCTCAAAACGCCAGACCAGTGTCCTACTAAGCAAAAATGGTATTTCACCCCACCCCCCAGAATTTGCTACCTGCCCAAGAATGATCTAAAACAATATTCATTCTTACTTTTTGCCTTCGCAGCCCCCGCAGAAGGCTTAGCCACAGCGGCCGTCTTCTTGGCTCTGGGCTTCCTGGCACTGGCTGGCTTCTTGACGCCGACGGGTTTCTCGGCGACCCGGAAGCTGCCGCTGGCGCCTGTGCCCTTGGTGTGTTTCAGCTGGCCGGAGGTGAGGGCTCGTCGCAGGGCCTGCTTCAGGCGGGCGTTCACTTGGCGCGCGTCCGTTCCCACTTTGTAGTTGGCCATCACGTACTGCAGGATCTTCTGACGCGACGAACCACCGCGCTCCTGCAATTGGAAAATACTTTATATATATTATAAGTTATGAATAGTTTGTTATTTGCCATGTCTCGACAAGCAGTAAGCTTATTTGAACTTGAAGTATATATAGATGAAAACATGTATTACATGTAACGGGGTCAGAATTTTCGGAGGTCCCCGACCAAATTTTGGAACCCTTCCCACCATACATGTACACGGGGTCTCGGTCTGGGGGGGGCTTGTCCCAGAATTTTCGAAATTTTAGGGGGGGCTTGTCCCGACTAGTCGGGGACTTGAGCGGACAAAAACGCAAAAAATTCGAATTTTTGCCAAAAAAAGGACAATTTTCTACAAAATTATGCTAATTTTGGAAATTTTTTCGCTTTTTGCTCATTTTTGAAGCATTTTACAGCGATCTGGGTCTATTTTTAAGTGTCTGGGCACCTTTTTTCAGCACCAAGGAGGGGGCTATGCCCGACGGGTCGAATCTGAGGGGGGGCTCGTCCCGAAATCTCAAATCTGGGGGGGGGGAGGCTTGCCCCCCCCCAAACCCCCCCCCCCCATGTACATCTGTGCTTCCCACACAAATCGATCAAAATATATACCGTAATTTTTGCTAATGTTCGAAAAAAGTGCCTTTTTTGTCCAAAATTTGGGAAACTCCTCCTGGCTTCTCGATTTTTTTGTGGCGGGGATCCCACCATCCCACCCCTTCATATATGGATGAATATGAAATATAGCTATTTTTTAGATATAAAGGGTGGATTTCACGAAGGTGGTTTTACTAAACCATTGGTTTTACGTACGTTTTGCATGATTTGCACGTAATTTCATTACGAAATATCAAATGATTCGTTACGAATTTCGTAGATGTTCTTAAACCATTGGTTTAACTCAGTTGAAATTTCAGCAAAACAGAGACCTGCTGTGCTGCAGGTTTGAAATTTCAACTGAGCTAAATCAATGGTTTAAGAAAATCTACGAAATTTGTAACGAATCATTTGATATTTCGTAATGAAATTACGTGCAAATCATGCAAAACGTACGTAAAACCAATGGTTTAGTAAAACCACCTTTGTGAAATCCACCCATAGCGTTTGAGTTATTTTGCAGCAGATTAGCCAGCAACACGAGAAATTAGAAATAAGCAATTGTTTTATAGTTTAGGTGAAATTGAAACACCTGCATAAACGTTGCAGCAAAAATAGCTGCGAAAAAATACGTTGTAATAAAATAAAATTTAAGGTAGTTGATTGAAAGCGTTCAATAATTAACTTATACATACACAATAATATACTCCCCCATGGTCTTACACTTTTAGAGAACTTTTGTTCAAAACTTATCCACTATAGTTGCAGCTACAGCATAAATTCAAGTTTAATTCCATTATTAACTGTAGGCTTGCATTAACTCAAATTCAAACAAGTTATAAGTAGCCAAATGAGGGAAAAACCATATATACCTTCAAGTTGCTAATGGCGGCAACAAGCATGACTTGGTAGGTTGGATGATTGGCGGGAGCAGCAACCTTCTTGGCCTTTTTAGCAGCACCGGCCTTTTTCTTGGGACTACCCGGGGCCGGGGCAGACGCAGGAGCAACATCAGTGGACATACTGGCAAAATACGCAAGAATAAACACACTCTCAAACTCAAAGTCAGCAGCAGATAACAACAATGCTCAGCAGAAACTGGCAGCGTTTATATAGCCAAGTGTGTTTCCAGAACGAAAGCTATGCGCGCTGAAAATTTTGATGCTATTTTTCAAGCGAAAGGCATCCTGCTGTGTTAAATTGGTGTTATTAAAACTTAAATATCTTGACTTAACTTTTGAGTTGAGCTTTCGTTTTGACATTATTCGATAGCTTAGTAATTTTTCTACAGGAATGTATAAAATTCGAAATTTTTAAGAGCTGAATTTTAAAAATTGAGTCTGGTTTACGACAGAAATGGGGTGTGAATATGATTTTTTTCAAATTGTTATCTATTTTAAGGTGGTAGTAACGTTTTCGACAGTTTTGCAGGAGTAACATTTGACAACTTACGATTAATTTTCAATCAATAATTTATAGTACGCATATTAATTTAGGAAACTATAAATTATTATGAGATAAATGCTTGCTAAAATAGCTTGAAACAATCATTTTTAATTTTCACAGAAAATATTTTTCAGCCAGTTATGACAATTTTTTGTAAATTTTATGTTTAGCTAAGCCAAAGTAGTAGCTAGTCAAAAACGCCGTTTATTGAAAAATGAAAAAAATGACACACGGGCATGTCAAAAACCTTCAATTTAGATGCCAAAACTTATCCTTCCATGTTTCAATTTTTGAGATTACGTCACATTTATGTAACATTTATTTTTGAACTAAAGTGCATTACACAAAAGTCCGCAAAACTTAACAATTACTAGAGGGATTTTGTTAAAAATTTTGGATAAATTGGCACACATATGTGTCTACTTTATGCTAAAATTTCAAAAATTTTGTTGGCTTAAAATTTGCGTTACATCAATTTCATTCACAGAAATCTGTAAAAATGTACTTTCGTGGACTAAATCTCAATTCTCAATGTTGCAATCCTTTCATGCGTTATTTTACATGTTTTTTTAGACAATTTCTGATGTGTCAATTTTTTTATTTGTATTAATTTAGCCCATTTCGTGAAAAAATTAGATTCAAAAATTTGTATATTTTTCAAAATTCGAAAAAATTTAAAGTTGAAGGTCCGTAACTTCTTTTCTACATCATATAAATGCACCAAACTTAGCATTAAAATTTACCCTGTTATTGACTATGTTGGTGTAAAGAATGAAATTATTTGGAATCACACTGTCAATTTTACAAGCAAAACGTGAAAAATGCAAAAATTCACGAAATTTGACTACTTTAACAGTGTCTGCAGACTAGCTTGTTACAGATTTAAGCTAGATAATGTGCATAAGTGTAGTTTCAGTCAAGTACTTTAACGTGAAAAAGACAGCTATTAAATTCATTTAGTCAATCAAAAGTTATAGCACGTTATAAAAACTGTCGAAAACGTAACTACCACCTTAATTGACTAATAAACCCAGTTAGACTAATTTGCATCAATGAGGAACGTAATTTGTTTATGTAACTACAATCTAAATTATAAAATTTGAAATTTGGTAATGTTCGATTAAAATAAATGCTGATTTACTGAACCTACCAAACACAGTTCAAAACATGCAGCAAATTGTCGACAAAGTCGTGTCTAAATTTATGAAACTTCAATGCCTATAAATAATATTCACAAGGAGTTTTAGCGATCTTAAATCTTAATCTTAGATCTTAATCTTAATCTTAGATCTTAATCACAAAAATTCTCCAAAAGCAACCACGTTTTGGCCGTCAAACTTCAAGGCCAAATGTGAGTCACACGACTTTTTACTTCCTCCAGCATACGGAAAGTCCACTGTTGCTGTTATTTGACCATATTTGTTCCTTCTAGAGAAGGAACTATTGTTTTGAAACTAACTGTTTGCAACGTTAAACGCTGCTGAGCAGGCTGCATAGCCTGTATATTTTGTGTGTGTTATCAGCCTGGGAGTTGCCTGCTGATTTTTGTCTGCGTATATCCATGAAAATCAAAAATCATGTAGAGTGTTGTGGTGTAACTTTTTCAGCATCGGCACCGTAATGTTTCATCAGGCCTAGAGTAAGAGACACTGGATAACACTGTTTATCGCTTCTTGGAGCTGATGTGCTCAGCTCAGATCAAAGCGTATTGGCGTATTGGGCCGAATGGCTCGCTGCAGCGGGATGCTTAACATCCTGCAGCACTTTTTTTGTAAATGTAGGTATATGTACGTAGTTAGGATAGTTTAAGAAGGTAGGTGGTACATAGGTAATAGGGTAAGTAACCTAAGTTACGCAGTGTAGCGTAGCGTACAGTAGATACAATTCAATTAAACTTGAAACGTAGACACCGGGGAAGGAACATTGCCCCTTTTGGGGCCTACTTGTTTTATATGGAAAGCAAATATCATTGGAGACTGCTACACCGGCACAAAATCGAGTAGCGTTTTTCTTACGATAATGCTCAAAGCGTGGCGGACAGCCTAAGCAATCTTCCACCTCCACGCTCCCTACCACACACTGGTACGGTTTGGTTTCTGTAAATGCAAATGAGGCCCTTGGTAACATTGACAGCTGGCCTCAAAGGGTTGCGGGAGCAAGTATGTCAGTTCATGAACCATGGATCCACATTCACCCGATCGATCGGAGGGATCAAAACTACCAATTAAGTAACAAAAAAACTGCTCGCCAATCAAATCAGTAGTCAACGGAACGTAGAATCGAGCAACACTCGAATCTATACACACAGCACTGAAACTTTGTTTTCGATCTTTTGTAAATAATCCGACAACCAATCCTTCGGAATTGGCGCAGCGGACCGCAAGTCACCTTTTCTTCCATGAAGCATGAGCTGCTAAACCAGGCTACGTGTCAGCAGCTAAAGGGGCGTATATACTATATACCTCCTAGAAATGATTTAATGTCGGAATGTACATACGTATGCACTACACTACTACGTGATCCCATTGTAGTTTTGATTTCAAGTTAAGTTTAGGGCAAGTTTTGATCGCTTACTTCCGATCGCGGACGCAGGGTTTAATATTCGTCCTACAGAATGCCAAAATATGCAAAATCCACCCTAGTATGAATTGAACTGGCCTTTAAAAGCTGCCCAATACTACTCTACCACTTAAAAATCAACATTCAATGTACAAAACCCTATCGCGTGTCACAACAATAACAGCAAACAATTCACAATATCTCCAACAATTTTACTCCAAGCAATAACACAACGAAGGAACAAAACGTATACTTTAACACATAACCATATTATAATAATCAAAAATCAATAATCTATATTCCATTTATTTTTTAGGTCCCACATCCTCTGCTGCTTCCTTGGCCTTCTTCTCTCTGTATCCCTTCAGACGTTGATTGGCGCGGGCTTGTCTCAAGGCCACAAAAGCCTTGAAATTTTTCTCATCCTCTTTCACAGCTCGCGACTCTTCTAGAATCTGTGGCTGTTGACGAATCGGCATGACGACCCCCTTCAACTGCGTCGCTAATTTCAATTCTTCCGCCTAAAAACAAATCTTGAATTTAAAAAACCGATGCTAAGCTACGTCGTTTCCAAAATTACATTTTTTTGTAAAAACGTCACTTCGATTCCGTCATAAAATTTGCGATAATGACCTTAGGCTAGAAATTGACCGGATTTTCGAATTCGGCATCCGGTACCAATATGGACTTAATCGATTAGCGCCCTTAATTACACTGACGTACGTAGGAGGATGTTGATCTGCTGTGAAGTATTAAGATAGGCCCCCTAGACTACTTAAGGGATTTACGACAGCCATACATGTATGAGGGAGGATGGGGGGAACCCTCCAAAATCGAGGGGCCGTGGGTGAGGGTCCCGAAAATTTGGGCAAAATTTGGAGTATTTTGGTCGATCAGGGGGGGAAGGGTCCACAAAATTTGGCCGGAGGCCCTCCCAAAATTTTGAGCCTGTTGCATGTAATGACGACTGCCTCGCCATAAAAAATGCAGTTCTAAAGCAGGATCTTATCCTAAACTCCTGTTTTAGGTTAGTAGTGACTATTGACCATGAGTGGAAAAATGGGGGAACCACCTAAACCGATGGGGCCAAGAGGAAGTGTACCGAAAATTTGGTAAAAATGGCCCTTTGCGAAAATTTACAAAATTGTGCAAAAATAGGGTAGTTTGGGTCACGGGGGGGGGTTGGCTGGAGAAACCCCTTGCCAAAAAAAAGTTTTTGATCCCGTTACATAATAGTGACAAAACAGTGATGACTATTGTGAACTTTCGTGAGAAACGCAAATATATACGCATTGGCAGACAAGTTGCTCCAATGGATCGATGGTTGTCATAGTCTCGTTAACAGCAATTTGATTCATTTTTGTTCCGTACTAATTTTTTTTATTTTAGTTAAATGTATAATATAGATATACTGTGAACTGTGACGTGCTTTTAATAGCAAATTTTGACGTTATAATCACGGAAGTACGGAACAGAAATAATAACGCGTAAAAAATGAAACGACCTTTCTACAGAAAAAACTATATATAACTGTAAACTAGTAAAGAAAAATGCCCTTGTCGGGCGCTCCTCGGGTAGAATAGGTTACTGTCTGTCTAAAGCGGAAAAATACTTAGGCTGAGCTTGTAAAAGCATTGGTACAAGACTTTATTAACGAGAATATGCAATTCGTGTGAGCTCGTCAAAGTAGATGGACTAGGTATACCTGTTAAGAATAGGAATATGATCTTCGTAGGGCAGACACTGTTTTCCGCACCCTATTCGCGCGACCTTCAGCTAAATTATATCATGTGCTCATGTAACATAGAGGCGTTTTTTACACTAACTTAACATTGGCAAATGGCAAAAACGTTACAGCGGGCACTCATAATAATTTTAGCTGAAATGTCGACAATTGGCTGAACGGCTGAAATAATTCGGGGGTGTGCAAACAATCGGTCAGGGATTGCTAAGGTTCTCGGCTGACAAGGACGCTGAAAACCCTACCTCAACCTCGCACCAATGTATTTTGCACGCCATAAATGGGTCAATTTAGGTCGCAGTTTCTTGTAAGCTCGTGTTTTTCGATTATGGACTCTCAGATTATGGATTTGTTCCTACTGTAGCTTACACACATCTAACACAATATGCATAATTTAAATATGATCGAATGAAGTAAGTCGAATGAAGTAAGATGCTTACTACGTACATATATATTTCGATCAAACGATCAGTTAAGGATCTGGATAAGGTCTGCAGTTATCTCACAGAACTTTTTTATCAAGCATACTTTACAACAATAATAATAATATGAAAATACAATTGAAACAAACCCAGAACGGGCTGTAAGTTCGCGCGAATAGGGTGCGGAAAACAGTGTCTGCCCTACGAAGATCATATTCCTATTCTCAACAGGTATACCTAGTCCACCTACTTTGACGAGCTCACACGAATTGCATATTCTCGTTAATGAAGTCTTGTACCAATGCTTTTACAAGCTCAGCCTAAGTATTTTTCCGCTTTAGACAGACAGTAACCTATTCTACCCAAGGAGCGCCCGACAAGGGGATTTTTCTTGACTAGTCCACTCTCTTTTTCCGCTGTAGTGGAAACGAAGCACAGAACATATCACTACATATAGCTATGACGGCTTCACTGCCTGAAGCGGACCAATATAGTATATGTGTACGTAAGTGTACATGTGTAGTGTGTACATGTATATACATAACCTATGTAAAATTTGACCCCTTCGATTCCCGTTCGGGGAGTGTTGGAATCCAGGTAGGTTCTAGACAAAAAACAAACCACGGATTCGTAATCAGCGACATCAAAATTAAAGTTTTGAAAGTTTACCCCTTGGACACGTGTCGGGGAGGGGGTACCCTGAGGGAGGTGGTGGGGTCGCAGGGAAGTCAACGAGCGTCATAGACAAAAATAGACCTCAGAGGCGTGTTCAGGGAGTCAAATTACGCCTATGAACATCAAAATCCGAATTTAAAAAACTTGACCCCTTGGATCCGTTAAGGGGGTACCCTAGGAGGGGGTCGTACGAGAGTTCACGATAGTCACAGACAAAAATTAACCTCGGATTCGTGTTCAGGGGGTCAAATTACCCCAATGGACATCAAAATTTCAAATTCGAAAAAATTGACCCATTTTGACCCCCTAGGTGGCACCATGGGGGCCATGGGTGTCCAGAGTGGGTATAGGCAAAAATAAATCCCAGATTCGTGTTCAGGACACCAAACTACCCCTAGAGACAAATTTTTGAGAATAAACTCGAAAAAAAAATTTGACCCCAAAAATGCAAAAGGGTCCCGAGTCCCCTTTGGGAACACCCTGGGGGGGCAATCTGTGGGGCAATTGGTATTAATATAATATGTTCGCAAGTTCACAATCCATATTACACGAAAAAACTTGAACTATCATGAAAAACAAACAGCAAACCTAATTATTCTACTGTGAAGATACGTACGCGCATACATGACATACAGCCGACAGGGGGGGTACCGTCTAGGCCCTAGGGGACTATTAAAAATCTGAGCAAGAAAGTGATAATACCAGTGAATGCACAGCATATGGGTTTATATTCGTATACAAAACGACAGACCTCCAGCTATAACCATGATAGCTCCACTGCCCGTAGCGAACCTACCCCCGTAATACACGTGGCGGGGGGTATGGGCATGCCCTGGGGCTTATAGGCCGAAATTCAAAAAAAGCCCATGTTAGTTTCTATTCCACTACTGTACCACCTCACATGCAAAAGATGATGACTGGCCGTTTTGCGCAACTTCTTAAAAAGTGTGCTAAACTTTTTCGTACTTAGTCATTTTTTGGACCCCAAAAAAGGGGTTTCCCCCCTCCCAGCACAGCCTCTCACGGAAACACCCGAGCAAAATCATTTTTTCCGTGTCTATTGCAGGCTAGACGAAATGTGAAAAACCAAAAAAAGGTGTCGCTCGGATGAACTACCGGCGAGAAAAGTTCTGGGGAAAAAAAAAAGAGCGAAAGTCCGTGAATTTTGGGGGGTCCCCGGGGGTATCTCAGAAAATACTTGACCGATCCGGCTGAAATTTTGCCAGCACTTAGGTATTGCCAAAGGGTGTACACACACAAAATGTAAAAAGTGTAAAAAGCTCTTCTATATTTTGAGCTACAAAAAGTTCAAATTCTCAAAATCCGCAATAGTGCTAAATTTTCCTATTCTAGGGTTGGGCGCTATCGCGCCAACCCTGAATATACACAAAGCGGGCCAAAAAGCGAACAAAACTAACGAAACCGGGCGGAAAATTGTATGGACATTTCGTACTTAAATTTAGCAGTTATATACTCCTGGCGGGACCACCCACATGGATGCACATAGGGGGGTAGGGGGGTAGACAGGCACCAGACACCGCCCCCCCAGCCCCCAACCCACTCCTTCTGATTTCCGAAAAACCGTGCCAAATTTAAGTAAAAAATCGCAAAAAAACTTCCGGCCGCAGCCAAAAAAGTGCCAAAAAACGAGTAAAAACTCAAAAGTGCAAAATATTTCCCCCGTCATTTCCCGGAAATCAAACCAAAACCAGGACCACCCCCCTCTCCGCAGGGGTCGGGACTATACACAAGTGTGGAAATAAAAACACAACAAATTTCTGTTCGTTCAAATAACTTTTAAACTAATTCGTTCGTTCATAAGAAACTAAGCCAGATCGTCAAGTATATAATTTGTCAACTCTAATCCACCCACCGAGCTGTCTCCCTTGCGTGGCTTGCTGAGCTTCTTGGGGAAGAGGATAAGTCTGCTCTGGTACTCCTTCAGCCGTTGCACGTTCAGCTGCAGACTTTCCACAGACTTGTTCGTCCGGCGATGGTCCACCGCGATGCCAATCTGACGCGCGTCCTTCTTGCTGATGCCCGCTGCCTGCAAAAAAACACTGTCGGTGGACTGAAAACAGATACGTTTAAATTGAGTTGTCTGAGCTTCAGTTAAATCCAAACGAAGGACCAATTCCTTTACCGGATTAAACGGACTGCACTTATTTTAGTCCTCGGTTTTGGAATGGCAAGTCGGGTTAAACTGACTAAACGAGTTAAAATAAGTCATCGGCTTAATTTTAGTCTGACCCCATTCCAAAACTACCACTGGACTAAACGGATTTAACATACACGCTTAACATTAGCGTGCACAGTTAAATCCGTTTAGTCCGATTAAAAAGCAGCGCGCTAAAAGTTACATAAGTCCGTTTAATCCGGAGGTTTCAGCATAATTTTTAAACCTTTCAGTGCTATTATAATTAACCCTTTAATCAGGTAAGGAATAGGCCCTAAGCCTCAGTTGCCAACACAAGCTAAAGCGCCAACTACGCTAATCTTCATATCAGTTCATTGCGGCAGCACACTTGAACCTATTTCAGGACTCTCAGCCTTAGCAAATCGGTTTAAGCTAATCCTCAGTTAAACGGATTTGGTGATGTCCTAGTATTTTATTATTAGTGTTAAGGCCGATTCAAACCCATACTTGTACTTGACCCTGTCCTTTTGTCCCAAAGCAATCATTTCTAAACAATTGACCGACCAAATGTGAATCAATTTTTGAGTCAATGAACGGAGGAAGATGTGTAAAAATTGGAGAAAGATTATTTTATATCTTCCTCACAACAAATAACAAAAATATAAAAAAAACCAACAAGGAAGCGGGCGGAAAACAAAAAAAACAAAAAAAAAAAAAAAAAAAAAAAAAAAATTAGTGATCGAACGGGATTGAAGTTCGGGATCGGGATCGGGATTTGCGTTCGGGATCGGGATCGGGATCGGGATTTGTGTTCGGGATCGGGATCGGGATCGGGATTTGCTTTCGGGATCGGGATCGGGACCGGATCGGGATTTTACCCTCGGGATTCGGGATTCGGGATCGGGATTCGGGATTTTTGGTTAGGATTTTAGAAAAATTTTCCGAAGTCGAATAGGGAAATTTTTTAAGTTAGGGGAAGCACAAAAATATGGGAAACAGATACCCTTACACTAGAATACTGTATAGCAGGCGGGGAAAAAACCCACCCCATTTTTTTGGGGAAAAAACCCGCCCCAGTTTCGGAACTTGAACTTTGGTGCGCCCCACCACATTTTGGTCGCCGCCCCCCGCCCCCCACTGCGCCCCCGCCCTAAAAATTTGGCCTAAAAATATGCCAGGGAACCCTTGTGTAACATTTCAATCGGATAAAATTTCCGGGAGGGGGTGGAGGACTGGGGGCAATATAATACGTACATTCCCTGGATGGGAAGGAAAATCCCAAATCCCTGAACTCAAACATACATGTATAGCCATAGCCCAGTGCGTGTGGACTCAGGGGCTTACGCGGGTCGTGTGTACTCGCGAGTTGGGTAAGGTCGACCAGCGGGTACCCACTTCAGGTTGCACGGTCACTAATTTTTTTTCCGACACCGAAACTCGAACAATTTATCACGTCGGAGTCAATGTGAACCTGGGGCGTAGCCAGGATTTTGAAAAAGGGGGGGGCTCGCACCTTGTCTACTTTTTTGCTCACTCAGTGATAGCGATTTTGAAGTTGAAGTAAGTTTTTAGCGATTTAAGCACTTGTTTAGCGATACACGCGCATTGTAAACGTAAGACCACTGAGCCATAGGTTGCAAGGGTCCGGGGGCGGCAGCCCCCAGAAAAAAATTGGAGATTTTTTCTCAGGATGAATTTAGGATAGTGGAGACGTATTAGGAAGGAAATTTAAACAAACGATGGGAACGTCTGGCGTCACATCAGACAGTGTGTGTACTACCAAAGTAGATGCAGCATAATCTACTCTTGTATACATGCATAGACTTTGATGAGATAGAATAACAAGGAATAAACTACAGAACTGCAGGGGTCTGGGGGTGGCAGCCCACACGAAAAAATTTGGAGAATTTTTTTATATTTTTAAGCCAAATTATGTCAATAAGAGACGTATCTGAATTTTTATCCGTACGTTTATAAACGCAACATATTAAACTCCAAAGTTGCCGGTTTCTGGGGGCTGCAGCCCCCAGAAAAAAATTGGCGATTTTTCCAATTTTTAGACCGAATTTAGTCTACTGGAGACGTATCACAAACTTTTTCCGACAGAAAAATTAAAACAAAAGATGGTAACGTCACATCAGTGTGTTGCACAAGCAACTGTAGCATAATGTACTCGCGTATACATGTCATGCATAGGCTTTGACGAAAGATAATAACAAAGAATAGTAAGCCGGGGTCGCAGGGGTGTGGGGACGGCAGCCCCCAGAAAAAATAAGGGAAATTTTTGATTTTCAGGTCAAATTTGGTCAATTGGAGACGTATCAGAAATTTTTCTAGGCCGGGCGATAAAAACCAGAGGGGGGACCCATGTTGACATTTTCTTCAGGTTCGACCAAAACGGGGGGGGGAGTCGCGACCCCCCCCCCCTGGCTACAACCCTGATGTGAACAATGTACAGATGTCCACTATGCACACACTTGAAACAATTACTAGGTAGGTTATATAGAATGGTGGGTCAACGTAGGTCGCGGGTCGGCTTTTACGGCGCGGGTTGTGTCTCGGGTCACCTACGAGTGCTGAGCCGCGGGCTGGGTTGGGTCACGGGTCGAAAATTTTGACCAGCGTCCACCTCTGTGTGGGCTAACACATACATGAGAACTTTAACACACAATAAATAAGATAAGTGATGAACGACAACTAAAGTAATCATATTGTGATGTACATAATGGCGGGGGTCTGGGGGCGAAGCCCCCAGAAAATTTTTTTAGATTACACTAAATTTTGAAAATTTGAGACGTGAAATAATTTTGCAAAATCCCGAAAATTTCGGGATTTGCGTTCGGGATCGGGATCGGGATCGGGATTTGCGTTCGGGATCGGGATCGGGATCGGGATTTGTGTTCGGGATCGGGATCGGGACCGGATCGGGATTTTACCCTCGGGATTCGGGATTCGGGATCGGGATTCGGGATCCCGTTCGATCACTATTATATATAAATATATACAGTCGCGGGGAATAACATCCAAGGAACGAGCAGCAAAATGCTTGTTCCGTCTTGTGCTTGTAAGATGAATAAGAACAAAATGCTTGTCCAAATTTCGTCTGAATTGTGTCTTAAACAAATTCCAATTTTTGAAAAGTTTCCGATTTTTTCGGACATCTGAACTTTCAATTAAACTGTCCGAAAACGCTACGAAATATCTATATATAAAAAAGCTCCTAATAACCTCTAAATTACTTTTGAAGTGTAGGACAGTGATCTAAAGAAAATTCGGATCACCCGTTTTTCTGTGTGCATATGAAAAATCAAATGAGATTTTTGGGAGATTTTTGTTCCGCATCAGGGTTTTTTTTTTCAAAAAATTTTGTGTGCATAATTGTGCAAAATTTTAATTTTAGTGTGCAAAATTTTATTTTTTTGTGCAAACTGTAAATGCGTTTTCATCGCCTATATAGAAGCAAATACACACGTTTTTATACCTCTAGAGGTACATACGTATCAGTGGCGTGCCCAGAAAAAAATTTCGAGGGTGGGGAATGAGTTTTCAATTTTTGTAATGGGTCAAAAAAGGCACTTTTTAGCCATTTTAACACTCATAAAAAGTCCTACAAACGCAAGATTACTAAACCAATACGTTGCAGAGGTCTGGGGGCGGCAGCCCCCCAGAAAAAATTGGCGATTTTTTCAAATGTTAGACCCAATTTGGTCAACTGGAGACTTATCAGAAATTTTTTCAGACAGCAAAATTGAAACAAAAGATAGTATATAAGTAACGTCACATCAGACAGTGTGTATATAACGCAAGTAAATGTTGCATAATATACTCGTGTAGACAAGCAAATGCACTATGCAATATAATGTACTCATGTATAAATGCGTAGGCGTTGTTGAAAGATATATATGTAATAACAAGGCTTAGTACACCACAAAGTTGCAGGGGTCTGGGGGCGGCAGCCCCCAGAAAAAAATGGGGAAAATTTTGATTTTATGCCAAATTTGGTCAATTGGAGACGCATCAGATAATTTTTCCGGCCGGACCATAAAACCCAAAGAAGGGACCCTTGTGTAAAAAATCACTTGGAACACATTTCGGGGGGATTCCCATTTCCCACCATCCGTTATTGTTGTTGTAGCTCATTCCCACCATCCGTCCACCCTGGGTACGTCATTGCTGGTTGCTACTGTTGCTGCTATGTTTATGTTGGTGTGCTGAGATTCTAAATATTGGAAATTCTGGCATTAGCACAATGGCTGTCAGATGCAGATCCAAAAAATTTTTGAGCGAGGGGAAGCCGACCCACTTCTCATAACTTTATCCTGCAAAAATGTGTTCGCCATAATTGGCGGTGGTCTTAGGGCGGTAGACCTCAGAAGCGACAGCTTTTGTGGAGTTTTGAAATAAAATTTGCATTAAAAAAGCAAACTTAAGCAACACTTTCACAGGAAACCCAAACCTTGGAAAATTTATCTTTAAAATATGAGCGACATATCAGCAAATGAACACATAATTATCTATAAAATATCTGCAAAACATCTGCAAATTATCCTACAAAACTACCTCAATTACCGTATAATTTTCGTAAAAATATCCTACAATTTTCTTATAAATTTCCGCAAAATAACTCATTTTCAGTCCAACGATCGTATCATTAACCCATTTTTTTTCTTAAATTTTTCGAGCAATTATCACAATCTTTTCTTACAAATTTCTTCGAATTATCCTATTTTTTTCCTACGAAATTTTAACTCTTATCTACTTGATTTCTTACACTTTTCTTACATTTATCCCATTATTTTCCTACAATTTTCTTACTTTTATCCTACTAATATTTTATTATTTTCAGTCTGATTTTTATTTACTTTTTATCATTTTTTCGATGCATTTCCTAATAAAATTCAACAATTTTCTAAATAATTATAAGGAAATAAATAATACGACTGCTTTCTAATACTAATCAGTGTGAGACGTGAGTGAGTATATAAATGTTCTACGTTCGCCCTTTTGCGGGAATAACATGTAAAACTGGTCGTTCGCCGCCAGTCCAAACCATCGCCTCCAGGCCGAATCGATCGTTGCTAGGCTAAATCGTAAAACTGAACATTAGGGGCAAAGGGCGTTAAGGCCAAGTTTCAAGTTTGGTTTTGGTCAAAAATTAGACGATTCTGCCCAGTTATTCTGAAGGAACCGATCAAGGTGCCTTTGTTTTGATTTCAAAAATATTGCAAACCTTATATATATATATACGTAGACACGTTTAGAACGAAAAACACGGGTGTCAAAAAAGCGAAACATCGCTCACTGAGGGCTCAGATTTCGGAGGGTCGTATCTCAGATTCTCATTCAGACAATCCAGAAAATTAAATAGGGGTTCCTGAAGCAAAAATGCTTCAACCGTGCCCTATATACTTGAAACAATAGGTCCACTATTCCTCCCAACTGCATTTAACCCAAAAATTGCATTTATTGAAATTGTTAAAACCAATTCAAAAACTGCCGAAAAGTTCATAAAATTATTACAAACGGTGATGACAAGCGACATTTTTGCCAGATAATTCCAGGAAATTTGGCTAAAGTTTGGATGATTTTAATGGAAACTTGGGTGAAATTCGTGAGAAAATTGTTAAGTTAATTTGCTGATGAGTTGATGATCTTTAATCGAAATTTAGATGAAAATTGTAAGATAATTTGCTGATAAGTTGATGATCTTTGATTGAAATTTGGATGAAACTTGTAAGAAAATTGTAAGATAATTTGCTGATAAGTTGATGATCTTTGGAGGAAATTTGCAAGAAAATAATAAGATAATTTGTTGAAAAATGGTCGATAACTTCGGCTTATTGGTCAAAATTGTGGATGATCCTCACATGAAAGCTACAAGAAGTCAGTTTTGCAAATAAGATCTTATAATTTTCTTGCAATTATCTTGCTGTTTTCGGGGGCTTGGGTTTCCTGTGTTTGTTGACGAATCTGCGCTATTGCTGGGCCTAGGGGCGGCAGTCCCAAGAAGCTAGAGCGTTTGTAGAATTTTGAAATAACTTTTGCATTGAAAAATTGTACGTTCACTGAGAAACTAGTGAAATGCCATATGGTGTCAAATAAATACTGCCAGACACTAGACTACCAACATCTACCAATATTTTTAACCAATCACCATTTGTGAGCCAGACATCACACAAGGGCCCGTATTCACATACTAAGTGTAACGCTTAACTTAGCGGCCCGAATTCACATACTAAGTGTAACGCTTAAAGTTAGTGTTTACACTAAGTGTTAGCGCTTATAAGCGCTAAGTGTTATTCACATACTTAGTGTTTATTTAAGCGCTTAGCAAACACTAACGCTTAACTTAGCGTATCAATTTTGTATTCACATACTTAAAATTTAGTGTTTGGCTTAGAATTAAGCGCTTAAGTTTAGGGACCTCGGGAGCTCCCTAAGCGCTAAGCGCTTAGTTAGGGGATGGTGTGGGGAAGGGATAGGGAGAGTGGGGGAGGTTTTTGGCCGCCATGGGAAGAAAGGGCATGCAATTTAGGATATATTAGTGACATTTTCCGACAAAAACGATCCATTTTGCTCGTTTAATCGCCAAAAATAAAAAATGCACTTTGTTGTCCAAATTCGTTTTTTTACATTTTTGAGTAGAGCATCTTAATCGAAGTAATTTTTCTTCAAGAACTTCTATTTGAAAATTTATATTTTTCACGATATGCCCCCTGAAACATGTAGAGCTGATTTTGCATTTTTCAGGAATCCACCTGCTGAAAACATTTTTTACAAATGTATAGTTCGAGAAAAATATATATTATTACTAAGAAATAGTAATTTAAATAAATCTACAATCGGCTTTATAAATACCAAATGGATATGCCGATAAATAACGAATTCCGGATCCACATCAAGCAGGGAGCGCACTCCAAGCCAAAGCCAAAACTAAGCACAAAAGTTGTTAAACGCTAAGTTTAGTATAACACTAATTTTTAAGCGTTTATTTTGTGAATAACAGTTGAGTACAAATTAAGCGCTAACACTTAGCAAACGCTTAGCGTTAGTATGTGAATAACTCTTAGTATGTGAATTCGGGCCAGCGTTTCAATTTTGTATTCACATACTTAAAATTTAGTGTTTGGCTTAGAATTAAGCGCTTAAGTTTAGGGACCTCGGGAGCTCCCTAAGCGCTAAGCGCTTAGTTAGTGGATGGTTTGGGGAAGGGGTAGGGAGAGTAAGGGAGGTTCTTGGCCGCCATGGGAAGGAAGGGCATGCAATTTAGGATATATTAGTGACATTTTCCGACCAATTCAATCCATTTTGCTCGTTTAATCGCCAAAAATAAAAAATGCACTTTGTTGTCGAAATTAGTTTTTTTGCATTTTTGAGTAGAGCATCTTAATCGAAGTAATTTTTCTTCAAGAACTTCTATTTGAAAATTTATATTTTTCACGATATGCCCCCTGTAACATGTAGAGCTGATTTTGCATTTTTCAGGAATCCACTTGCTGAAAACATTTTTTACAAATGTATAGTTCGAGAAAAATACATATTATTAATAAGAAATAGTAATTTAAATAAATCTTTAATCGAATTTATAAATACCAAATGGAAATGCCGATAAATAACGAATTCCGGATCCACATCAAGCAGGGAGCGCACTCCAAGCCAAAGCCAAAACTAAGCACAAAAGTTGCTAAACGCTAAGTTTAGTATAACACTAATTTTTAAGCGTTTATTTTGTGAATAACAGTTGAGTACAAATTAAGCGCTAACACTTAGCAAACGCTTAGCGTTAGTATGTGAATAACTCTTAGTATGTGAATTCGGGCCAATAGAGACATAAAAGTTCAAAAAATCAAGCCAGATATCAGATTGGCCAGCTTATGATGTACATGTAATGTTTTGACGCACAATTTTTTGCCACAAATAAGACAAATGAAAAATGAAGGTTCGTTTTTCTTTTGATTTCAAAATAAGTGTCTAAATTTTTCACAATTTATCATTATTGCTGTGAGTACTTTACAGGTTACGCACAGTTTCACAGTTCAAACAGGCATTACTCCACAACCACTCAAGCAATTTGCACAAAATTTTGTGTGTATAAACTAGAGCATATGTGCTTTTCCTTTGTGTAAAGAATCTGAACAAAAAGTATCTTAATTGTGACGAAATTATCGAATGTGTATAGGTTTTCAAAACGTCATTTTTCCGACTTTGCGACATCACTGCTAACTGTATGCTGCATCAATTTTTCTGAAACTTGGCAAAAAAATTTGCCTTGAAACATATTTTTAGAATATATAAAGAACAATGACCTACCTTTCACTGAAAAAGTTTTATAGTCGCGCAAAATCGACTGCTTTCGCGACACTACCCCCTTAACTAAAGGTACATAAGACTCTATAGCGTACGAAATGATATTTAGAAAAGCTTTCCAGAAAGATTCGACAATACTACTATTCGTAGACAATTGATAGGATGTCCAGAAAACATTAATCCAATCAATTGACGCCAAATAGTGACTGATAGCTACTTTATCCATTGCAAAAAAATTTCTAAAATAATTTGGCTTTGATCGTGCATCTGAGACTAAAATTTGCAGATGTATAGATAAGTGGTCTGAGGTCCCAATTGGCGCAGAAATGAGACATGAAGAAATATCACGTGGACGATTAGTTAAAACAATATCTAAAACGTTAGGGGGACGTAGTCGCGTAAGTTCAGAGATAAGCTGCTCTAGTCCCAAAGCTGAGATACTATTCAAAAAGTCCTGCACATAACCGATTCTAGATAAATTCAATTTCCAATTAATATCAGGACAATTTAAATCTCCACATACAATCATATTAGAAGCCGCCACAAGAGCAAGATCATCAGATAAAGCTAATAACACATCAGCATTAGCAGGAGGCCTATAAAACACGACTACACGCAAGATAATTGACCGAAAAATGACATCAATTGCTAACAGTTCCGAATTAATCGAATTATTAATTTCGGGTAAGACAGCAGTTAACTTTTTCAAAATTAAAATACAAACACCTCCACCATGCAACGATCTATCTTTCCGATATACCATGTAATCTTTATGCCAACAAATAGAAATATCTTGAACCGATTTATCAATTTTGGTTTCAGAAATACAAATTATGTCATATACTTTTGAATCAAGGATATAGCTCAGATCATAACGCTTAGAACGAATCCCATTTGCATTAAAGTATAAACATCTTATGATTGAAGGATTTAGAACACAGGTCAATTCATACTTCAGTTCACTCCTATTTAATAACGTCCGTTTCCCTGTCTGACTGTATGGTTACCGAGAGCGCTCGTACTTGGTGTCTGAACAATTTGAGAGTAGCTAGCCGGTGTACCAGATGAGCTCTGAGTGGTGGAGCGTACAGCAGGTGCAGAGACGTAGTTGGTGATATTGTCGGGTTCAGATACCCGATCAGCATAACTGGCCGTCTGATATTGAGGCTGATCGTCTTGAGTAATCCGAATAACTGGGCGCATGGCAGTGCTGACATAGCCCTGGCGGTGAAGATTACCAGACGTTCTCAGAGCCTGACGTTCCCTAAACGTCATGTCTCGTCTAACTCCCAGATAAGCAGGAAATTTTTTTGCCCGCGCAGCTTGTAAAAATTCCCGCTTTGCGTGCTGATCAGTAATCTTAACTTTCAATAGACGCGGACCTTTTTTTGAACCGCGTCACGCCAAGATTCAACAGCCCAATCTTTATTCAGACCGGCATTCTCCAAGATGGATTGAAATTGGTATAAGTCGGAATGCTCAGTCGATGGTTCGAGTCCGAACACACATATCTTATCTCGTTTGTCACGAATTTCGTCCAGTTCTGTTACTGCGCAAAAAACAGCTTCGCAAGTAACATCAGCAACAGTACGTACGACGTTAGACATAAAACTATCAATGTTAAAGGACTCACAAAAAGATTTCATTTGAGTCTCCAACGATTCAAGTCGCGAGGTAATCCCATCTAAAGCACAGCTGTTATGAACCGAGGATTGATTAAGCACATTCGGAGAGGTAGGTTGGTTTTGGTCCCGAACTTTATCTCGCAGTTCTTAAATTTCAAGCTTGAGAGTATCTAACTGACCCTTCAAACTCGGAACCTGCGGAATAATAAGACGACAGGGTTGACATATAAATACTAAGGCAGACTGTTTCTCAGGATTCGATAACGCTCTTGCAGTTTCGATTTTGACCTGAGCGCAGCTATAATGCTGGTGTGCCCCACAGCACAAACAGCAGACAGCTGGGTCATTCGGCTTCAGAGAGGCATCACATTTCGAGCAATTCGCCATAATGAGATAGAGTAAAGCAAAGCAAATCGCAATTATTGAAATAAAGCAAAAATAATAATAAGTATAACCACAATTTCCGCTGCTGAATCAAATGGGTTAAAAAATTAAATGGTGATTTGGATGTGATATTTGTTACATCAAACCAGAGGTCTCCAGTTCGATTCTGGGCTGGTGAAATTTTTTCATTTTTTGTCTTCATTTACATATACATTGTGCAAAAATAATTTATCCTTGGCAATTCACAAAAAATGTGCAATCTATATATATATATTTCCAAGCAGTGTGGGCTTGCTTGAAATTAGTAGTTTATGTGTGCATATCAATGCAATGCAAAACATATATAACTGTTTTTTTCGTCCAATGTAAAACGTTGTCGATAAATACTAAGTAATATCACATCACGTATTTGGACAAACTAGACGCACTATATATACTTGTACTAACATAAAATAAACGAAAATCGTGATTCGTAGAAAAAAACTTATAAGCAGATTAGCAGAAAATTAGCACAGTGGAAAAAGTCGAAAAAAACAAAAAACAGTCGAGACTCGATACAAAAAAATAGATGACGATAAAAAATATTTGGATCAAGTGCAGTTGGGGGGGGAAATAGTGGACCTATTTTTTGGAGTAGAGCACCTTGAGGGAAGCATTTTTTGTAATAGAACCCCTATCCACAAATTTTTGACCCCTTGAAAACTGCATTTTTAGTGTTTTTTGAAGTGAACGTAGACCAAAGTTCGAAGCCAAAAATGGCTAAAATCTTTGTTTTTGGATAGTTTTGAGTGTGTTATGATGTTTTAAGGCATCGTCTAGGCTTAGTTGGCAGCATGCTCTAGGCTAAGCTGGCAGGCTTTTTCTGAAAATTTCTGTTTTTATTGCCTAAGCTTGAGCCTAAGCCTGAGCCTGAACCTAAGCCTAAGCCTGATACCAGTGGCGTACCCAGAAAAAAATTTCGGGGGGGGGGAATGACTTTTCGATTTTTTGTAATGGGTTAAAATGCACTTTTTGGCAATTTTAACGCTCATAAAACGCCTTACAAACAAAAGATTACTAATCCACAAGGTTGCAGGGCTCTGGGGGCGGCAGCTCCCACAAAAAAAATAGCTATTTTTTTAATTTTTAGACCAAATTTGGTCAACTAGAGACGTATCAGAAATTTTTTCGGACAAAATTTAAAACAAACGATGGGAGTGTCATATCAGACAGTGTATTGAAGCGTAATATATACTCGTGTAGCAATGCACATGCAGCATAATGTACTGGTGTATACATGCATAGGCTTAGATGAAAGACAATAACAAGGAATAGTAAGCCATAGAGTGACAGGGGTCTGGGGGCGGCAGCTCCCAGAAAAAAAATCGGGAAAATTTTTGATTTTTAGGCCAAATTTAGTCAATTGGAGACGTATCAGAAAATTTTTCTGGCCGGACATGAAAACCAAAGGGGGGACCCTTGTGTAAAAAATCACTAGGAAAAATTTCGGGGCGGAATTCCCCCCATCCCCCCCCTGGGTACGCCCTTGCCTGATACTTAGCCTAAGCCTAAATTAAGGCAAAGTTTGAATACGGTCAAAAACTGGGCGTTTCTCGTGAATTTGGCCCCCTTTTTCTGACACAATGAGGTCCAAGAGCCTTTGTAATTTCAGGAGTGCCACGATTGCGCTATATACATATGCGTTTATGACATGAATTGTTTATACACAAGAGTTTAGTTTTTTATTACCTGCTTTCTTACCAATCGGGTTTTGGCCATTATTTTGAAAACGCGCAAAAATAAACATGCCTCGTAAGAACATAAGTTTTCAGAAGTGAATTTCCTTTAATTTGATGCCCATATCACATGAAATTTTTTTGAAATTTTTGAGCTTTTTGAGCAAGAAAAATAGATTTTTTTTAGAAATCGCCTTACAAGCTACATACTAACGCATTAACACGTATGTAATGATTTTGAACGATTGAAAAACACTAGCAGCTGTGTTTTACTTAAACATACTTAAAAATTTATGGGGTTCCATTGAGTGTGGTATAAATTTTTTGTGAAATAACGAAGTATAATTTGCATTAAACCGAAATATAGTGTGTGAATACAAATGCAAATTTTCGGCTTTAAAAAATTGGCTGAACAAGAAAAGTTAAAATAATTTTGCACATATATGCAACTCGTTGTCTTCGAGCGGTCGCAAAACTTGCTTTTGAGCAAATCGATAGTATATAATTCGACCTGCGACTTTTTTTTAAAGAATCCCGAGCAAATCACGTGGGGTTAGTAATAAATTTTAATACAACACGTGATTTACCCCGCGGCTGCCCAGCCCCTACGCCGCGTCCACATACAACAATGTACTACATCTGACATAAAAATGCTTGTGCATGTAAGCGGCACGGTTATGTCAGGGTTAGTAGTAGTGTTTGGCCGATTATCGGTATCGGTATCGGCCGATAATAGGCATATCGGTATCGGTATCGGTATTTTAAAATTTCGAAAATACCGATACCGATAGTTTTTCCTCCTGGGGTATCTCGGCTCACCTGCTTGAAATTTTAGCGGTGTCTTAGTTTTTTACTTTCGACTTTTTACATTTTAATCAAAGAACTGAACACTCACCAGAGCTGACAAGTATATAATATCCATTGTGTCCCATTGAACGCGTCAATAGCTTACGTACTACTGTACTACCTATTCTCTAGGGCGTACTCGGGGGGGGGGGCGCAACTGAGGCGGGGGGGAGAAATTCAAACTGACATTTTTTCACCGTGAAAACACATTTTTATAGGTTTTCGCATGCGCTGAGTTCATTTTTTGCACTTTCCAAGCGAAAAAAACGTTGATTTATACCTTTTCGAAAAAATGCAATTTTAGTCGAAAATCATCGTTTTTCGACATAATACGGCTAGTCGTCGAAAATTATCATCAATACAGTCGTAATATCAACCTGAAGTTTGATCGTCATAAACTAACACGTAATAATATATTTAATACAGCTTTGTTAGTAACATATTTAGCTCATTTATACTAAAAATCGTAATTTTGCCAACTGAAAAAGAGAGGCGAAATATACATAGTTAAATTAAGCTTGCATATCAAAAGTTTTAGTTTCTTTTCGCGTAGACAATAAATTAATTACATTTTTATAGAAAAATAAGCATAATTAGGCATAAGCAGCGATTTTTAATGAAAGCGAATACCATAAATACGATGTGAAAACGTCACTGATGCTCAGCAGCAAGCTGGCACTGACGGTCAAGTTTGGTTTAAAAGTGCAGCTTTATTTATGATCTCACAGTAGCAAGTGTCCTTTTATTTGATGCACGCAACTAAAACTAAGCCTTTGCTGACCCACCTACTACGCCTCAGCCTAAGCACTAAGCCTCAGCCTAAGCACTAAGCCTAAGTATAAACCTAAGCACTAAGCCTAAGCCTAAGCACTAAGCCTAAGCCTAAGCCTGAGGCCTAAATTCAAGAAAAAACCTGCTAAGAAGCATCACAAATATTTTTATTGCACTAACAAACCCCAACTAGCTACATATTTTATATTACATATTGATATATATTGCTACATATTGATTCAGTATTTTTGCACAAATCCAATTTTGCGCAAAAAATTTTATGTAAAGTTTACTTTTTGGACAAAGTTCGATTTCCAGCTAAAGCTTACATTTTACAAACTTCTAACCTAGCCTATTCGAAAGAGCGTTCAATTTTGACCCCCCCCTCGGTTTGGGGGATATAGGGGGACTCCGGATCATTAGTCGAAAAAATGCCGTTTTTCCGACTTATTCGACCCCTAAGGGTTTTAACACCAATAATTTCACTTCAGATTTTTATTAAAAGGGGCGACAGCTCTTTTGGGGGCTAGAGATCAGATTGGGGGCATGGCTGACGATGGGGGTTTCATATTTTTATTAAAAGATGGGGTAGGAAGCGAATTAGAATAGAAAATAATTTCTCCCCCCCCGCTTCAGTCTGACCGGGGGGGGGGTCTATAGTTGACTAAATTCGGTCTAACAGGGGAAATCGCCAATTTTTTTTTCTGGGGGCTGCCGCCCCCATGGGCCTGCAACCTTGTGGTTTAGTGATTCTGCGTTCGTAAAGCGTCTTATACGAGTTAAAATTGCTAAAAAGTGCATTTTAACCCATTACAAAAAATCTAAAAATCATTCCCCCGAAATTTTTTTCTGGGTATATACGCCACTGCCTATTCTACGAGCATTAAACATAAGTTTGACTGTGGCCCGTGCGTGCCCTACGCTGTGACTTTCTGGCATAAATATTTTGGCGACTATTTTTACTCAAAAATGTATATAACAGCAGTACATTTTTTAATACCCCTTCTGCACCCCCTGGGTGGGATGCTTCACACTCAATTCCAATGCAATTTTCACCCGGTCCCCCAAACTTATGCAATCTTTACCTTGCTGAAGCCAAAAATTTGCTATTTTTAAAGTTTTTGTTCATAATTTTGGTGGGTTGGAAAGAGCAATATGGCCTAATCTTTTGCTCAAATGGATTAAAAGCATGGTTAAAAAGTTTGCGCACGCCGAGGCCGGGAGCCTCGCTATTTTTCCCTTCCGACCGAACTGACTCCCCACCTCCCTTGGGACGAATTCTTCTTCCTACCCAACCACAAGTTTATGCTATGCTATCCCTACATACATTAACATCCCCCATGAGTATGACCCCGTACGACAACACAATGTCTATGTACAGTCCGCAGAAATATATATTGTATGTCAGTAGACATACCACAATCCATTTTATATACGTATATGCACATTTCATAGAAAATATCGGTATCGGTATCGGTATTTTTTTATCGGTATCGGTATCGGTTATCGGTATTTTTGGGTATCGGCCAAACACTAGTTAGTAGACAAGTTACAGAGACGCCAGAGTTTGGTAGACCACGGGGTATATACGAATCTATATGCAGTTAGTAGTCAGTATATATATTGAACTTTTTTAATCGAAACCCTTTGGAGATTTGCAAGATTAATTGTGGCATGCAAAGGACTAATGTCCTTGTAATGCACGCCCCCGAATAAATTTTTTAAGCTGAGGTTCAATGTCAGATAGACGTTGTTTAAAAAGACTTAAAGAAGAACAAGTAACAACCTTTTCGGGCAAAAAGTTCTAAATATTGCAAACTCTATAGAAAAAAGAGTATCCTGTGCGAGACTTTTTATATCTTTTCGGAATAATAGCCAGACTGTTTTGTCTCCTCGTCCCGGCGTCAGGTGAATAAACAAAACAATCATCAAATGAACAATCAAAAGCATTGTACACAATATTGTGCATTAAATGCAAATCATACAGAATACGTCTCATTTCTAACGACTGCAAACCACACCGAGCTAAACGCTCCTTATAATTTAGTCCACTGAGACTCTGCAAACGTCTAGTAAACGCACGCTGTACGTTTTCGATACTATCAATATCTTTCAACAAATGGGGGGACCATATTGGTGTGCAGTATTTCATTTCATTGTATCAATCATTTTCATTTTTTGTGTTTAGTTAGGTATACTTTTACACCAGCTTGTCACTGTGCATCTAAATTTGGCCCCAGACTGCCGTTTTTTGAAAAGTCACATTTCAGGAGTGCCACCTTATTTAGGAATAAAAATGTATTGGAAAAACAAAAGAACTGCATTCTGCAAATTTATTTCTGTTTATAAATGTATAAACTTAATAAATACGCAATGCAATAACTAACAAGTCTCTGGTTTAAAAAAACAAAAATCGATGAAATAAAGCAAGACTTCGTCAAAAAACACAACACATTTCAACATTAAAATTACAGCAGTTAAAATTAACCAAAGCGTAAAAACCTTTTCAAACAGATTTTACACGAAATTTACAGGTATAAAAATTATCTGAATATTATCTGAAAAAAAATTAAATTATGAATTTTCTGTGAAAATGAGGCTGGAAGGCAGAGCTTATGAAAATGCTGTGAATTTTATCTGAAAAATTTAACAGAGTTTTCAGATAATAGATAGATATCTGATTTTTATCTGAACAATAGTTTGTTTTACAGAAATTTCAGATAAAATTAAGACTTTAAGAGGACTGGTTTTCCTGTGTTTGTGTACCGGGGGAGGGGGGTGTTACGCGACCTAAATTTTTTATCCGAGGTGGTGTCTAAATTGCTGAGGGGGGGGGGGGCAAAACCGCTACGCCACTGTACACCACCATTTTGAGCAAAAAAAGTTTAACTAAAAATTACAAAAAGGTCCAAAAAAGTACTCGTCTCAGTCGTCTCGTACGCCGACGAAGAGGGAACTTTTTTGAACAGACGTGCGTTTTCTTCTTACAAGGCTCATCACGTAAACATATATATTTCAAAATTATAAAATTAAGCCTAAGGCCGTGTTTACATTGAGCTTTTTTTCAGCTGCTCGAGCAGCTGAAAAAAAGCTGCAGCTTTTTTTCGCCGTTTCCGGCTTTTTTTCAGCTGCTCGAGCAGCTTAAAAAAAGCTCGAGCAGCTGAAAAAACGTTCGAGCAGCTGAAAAAAAGCAGATAAGTATGGCGGTCACTATAGACTAGCTGCTCCGTTGTCATGACAACGCTGCAGTTCCAGCTTTTTTTCAGCTGCTCTAGCTTTTTTTCTCCGTTTTCAGCTTTTTTTCAGCTGCTCGAGCAGCTGAAAAAAAGCCGGAAATGGCGAAAAAAAGCTCAACGTAAACACGGCCTAAGATTCAGCCTGAGCCCAAACTAAGGCCGATAATAACCCTGGGACTAAGCCTGAGCCTAAGCCTAAATCCTAACCAAAGGCTAAATTTTAGTATTTTTAAAAACACAC
Source organism: Trissonchulus sp. WLG1_4 (assembly GCA_030248245.1). Taxonomy (NCBI): domain Eukaryota; kingdom Metazoa; phylum Nematoda; class Enoplea; order Enoplida; family Ironidae; genus Trissonchulus; species Trissonchulus sp. WLG1_4. The sequence continues at coordinate 52,974 of JASANF010017492.1, forward strand.
ACGCACACTCAGACGTGTTGAGCCTTGCAGGAAGGAGAGCTCAATTTGGAACAATACTGCACATCTTCACGCCAGTACATTTACACATTTACAAATAATATGTAATTAATTAGAAAATTAATGCGCACGCAGCAGTGTTCTGCTTAATCACTGTTTTATTGACTGTGATAGATTTTGTGGGCAACGAGTAGTATTTCACTATGAAACCAAAAATTGTTGCTTGTGAATAGTCAAATCTTTCAAATCAAGTCAAATTTTCGATTTGCTGTTTTGAATTGATTAGAAATTTTGCACAACAAGAACAGCAACGACATCTATTTGTAAATATTCTTCGTTGAATAGATACGTGTGCTTGATCCAAAACACTCAAATTTCCACGTACGTCGTACACTCGTACAGTAACAAAAAAGTTCCGGTTAGCCGGAAAGTGACGAACAAACAATTTTTTTAAAGTGCTCCAAAACACATTTTCATTGTAAAAAGTGAAAAATTGAAAATTCGGCCACCGTTCGTCACTTTTCGTAAAGCTTCGTCACTTTCGCGAAGAATGGAGCTCGTACGCCGACGAACAGGTAACTTTTTTACACATAGTACTGTAGGTACAGTATAACCGGTTGGGATTAGTCTAGGTCAAAAATGGGTTGCCGTTTTCTGGCCGCATTTACCAGAACGTTCCATTTTCAAATTAAAATTTGGCCTTTACTTAGGCTTGCGCTTAGGCCGTGTTTCCTTCCATTGAGTTTTTTCAGCTTCTCGAGCAGCTGAAAAACTGCAGTTTTTTTGCCGTTTTCGACATTTTCAGCTGATCGACATCGAACAGCTGAAAAAAAGCTAGAGCAGCTGAAAAAATGCTGGAACTCCACAGTTCACTGCCACTCCAACTCCACGGCCATACTTATCCGCTTTTTTCCAGGGCCCCGTTGCACAAAAATTTATCAGTTATCAGTTATCAAGTATCAGTTTCAACTATCAGTTATCAGTTATCAGTATAGCGTTGCACGACATTTATCAGTTATCAGTTATCAAGTATCAGTTATCAGTATCAGTGTTGCACAAGAACACTGATAACTGATAACTGATAAATTATCAGTAAACCGTAAAAAACGTAGAAATTAGCGTTAATTCGACTGTTTTTCTAAAATTTTCTTCGTCATTATATTCACTTTTTTATGAGCTTCAATTTAGAAGCATATATTTTCACATTTGAATCAATTTTTGTATCACTTATACAAAGACAATGCTGTGTGGCTGGCACACTGTATGAAACACACTGGAACACTGAAACAGTTTTCATCCATAATATGGTACCAAAGTATGACACATTAGGCAAAAAGCGGCAAAATTGCAAGAAAATTCATTATAACATTGTTTACATACATCAAAAGTAACTGTAGTTGCTTGAAAATGCTAATAAATAAAATTTATCAGTGAACGAACACTGATAAAAAATTGGCTAAAATTATCAGTTATCAGTTATCAGTGGTTTGCTTTGTGCAACGAACACTGATAATTCACTGATAAATGGCGGAAATTTTACTGATAAATGATAACTGATAAATGATAATTATCAGTAAATTTTGTGCAACACTGATAATTGATAACTGATAACTAATAACTGATAACTGATAATTTATCAGTTATCAGTGTTTGGTGCAACGGGGCCCAGCTGTTGCAGCTTTTTTCGGCAGTTTCAGTTTTCAACAGAGCAGCGGAAAAAAACTTGAAATGTCGAAAAAAGCTCAAGCTTTTTTTTAACTGCTGAGCAAGAAAAACACTTTCCGGCCACTTAGTTGGTTACTTTTCGTGACTGTTGAAGTTGGTTCTACGCCGACGAACCAGAAACGTTTTTTTGCTCAGTGCCAGTAGCGTACAGACCCAGGATTTCGCGAAAGGAGGGGGACCTGTCTAATAGATCCCAGGATCTGTTAGACACAGTGGCGTAGTTAGAAAAAAATTTCGGGGGGGGGGAATGATTTTTCGATTTTTTTAAGCGTGTTAGTATGCGCCTAATTGCGATTTTTACGCCAAAAAACGATATATTATACATTTTAGCAGTTTTCGGTCAAAACAATGCTAATTTTCGACTACAGCAGCATCAAACGTACAATTGGAGCTAAAAACACGGTAATTACAAAAAAGGCTGGAAAGGTTCCAGAAACTATATGAAATTTGCAAATATTTTAAAATCTTTTGCCATTAAAACCTGTAAATTTACTAAAAATGTCATTTTTGTGACAATAAAACAGCTAAAACGATACACTAAACAGTCTATTAAGGTGGCGCTCCTGAAATGTGACTTTTCAAAAAACGGCAGTTTGGGGCCAATTTTAGATACACAATGGCAAGCTGGTGTAAAAGTATGTCTAAATACAAAAAATGAAGTCGCTTGATACAAATTAGCATTCACTGTAGACCAAACGTGAGTGGAATTTCGGCTTGCGATTTCTCTTCACAAGTAAGTAGCTGTTGCACAATCTATAGCTCATTTTGCTCGCCTCAACGTGATCGAGCGGTCGCAAAAAGTCATTTTTGATGAATATGATTGATATATCGAAAAACCCTAAAATTGCGATTTTTTTAAAAACATAAATTTGGCTGAATTTTTTAGATACTATCGATTTGCCAAAAATCAATTTTAGCGACCGCTCGAAGATGACAAGGTGCATTTATGTGCCAAATTTCAACTTTTTTTGTTGAGCCAACTTTTTAAAATCGCAAGCCGAAAATTTGCGTTTGTATTCACACGCACTATATTTCTGTCTCATGCAGAAAGTATTGCGTTAGTTCTCAAAAAAGTTATACCACACTCAATAAAACACCAAAAATTTTTAATTACGTTTCAGTAAAACACAACTGCTAGTGTTTTTCAGCCTTTCAAATTCATTACATACGTGTAAATGCACTGGCTTGTGAAGGCATTTCCGTGAAAATCTATTTTTCTTAACGAAATTTGCTCAAAAATCTTCAAAAAATTTTTTATGTGATATGTACATCAAATTGAAGGAAATTCACTTCTGATCAACTTTTGTTCTTACGATGCATGTTTATTTTTGCGCGTTTTCAAAATAATGGCCAAAACCCACATTTCAGGAGTGCCACCTTAAGCAAATATATACATAGCGCACAATGCAACTATATGCACATGCACATCAGAGACGCACGGGGGAATCTTTGAGGGGGGGTGCCCGACCCCTGACGCAAGGGGGTGTGGTCCCTAGTTTTGGTCATTTTTTTCAGAATTTTTTTATTTTCAACTCATTTTTAGGGTATTTTTTTGGCCGCAGGCGAAAAATTTTAGCAATTTTTCAATTTTTTACGCATTTTTGGGGCAATTTCTTGGCCATCAGACTATCAGAGAGGGGGTGGGGGGTTAAGGGGGGGGTGGATACCCCCCCATGTGTGTCTATGATGCACATGCTTTCATACAAGATAAAGGCAAGGAACACTAAGCCACAGAGTTGGAGGGGTCTGGGGGCCGCAGCCCCCAGAAAACAGTTTGGGGAAGTTTTTGATTTTTAGGCTAAATTTGGTCAATTGGAGACGTATCGGATTCCGATAATTTCCGATTAAAAAATTTCCGATAATCGGAAATTTTTTCCGGCCGGACCCTAAAAACCAAAGGGCGAACCCTAGTGTACAAATTCTGTTGGAATTGGAAAAAATTTCAGGGGGGGGGGGGGGAATTCCCCCCATTCTCCCCCTGGCTACGCCCCTGATTAGACAAATGGGCTAAATTAAAGATTGTTCTTGTACATCTTAATTCTTAATCTTCTTTTAAATTGTCATAAATTTATCCCATTTTCAAGGAACCATTTTGAGGGTTACAAAAATTTAAGACATCTTAAAATTGTGTGAATTTTGTCTGTAATAAATTTCGAATTTTTGAAAATGGTTTCACGGATTTTTCGGACAACAATTATATTATATAAGGCATCCTAGTAGTTTAAGGCAATTTTCAATTTTCAATTAAACTGCCCGAAAATGCTACTAAATATCTATAAAAAACTCCTAATAACCTCTGAATTACCTCCGAAGTGTAAGACGTTGATCCATTGAAAATTCGGATCAACGGTTTTTTTGTGTTTAGCCTAAGCATTTTATTGGATCAACGGTTTTTCTGTGTTTAGCCTAAGCGTTTTTATTGGATTAACGATTTTTAACTGACTCCGATTTTGCTCGAAAAATTTCAAGTCAAGTTTATTTTTTTATTTGATTTCGAGCAAAGTTCGATTTTCAGCAAAAAGCTTAGCTAGTATATAATCTATAACCTAACCTGTTCGAAACAGGTTTGGGAAGGTAAGGGCAACGTGACTCCGGATCATTAGGCGAAAAAATTGGTGGAAAAATTTCAAAAAAAGTCCAGTACCCACTAGCCAAAATTTTAAAGTATCCGAAGAACCGCCTTCCCCTAGACCTGTCTAAGACCCCGTGCATACATGTAGCTGGGGGGGGGGATGGGCGGGGGGAAGAGCCCCCTCAAAATTCGGTCCCGGGGTATGAAGGGGGGGGTCGCGCCAGGGGAAAAAGAGGGGGGTCCCGGCGTGTGTAAAATTTTGGCCAAAATTTGGAAAACTCTGCATTTTTTGTGAAATTTAAGCTATTTTCACCAAAATTTTCGCCAAAGATTGTCATAAGCAGTGTTTTTTGGTCAGAAAAGGTAAAAATTGTGTCATTTTTGGGAGAGCGAGGTCTAAAATGAGCTGACGCGGGGGAAGAGGGGTCCCACCAAGGGGAAGATGAGTACCCAAAATTAGGGATGTCGCGGATGTCACTTTTTTGACATCCGCGGATGCGGATGCGGATGTCGACTCCTAACATCCGCGCGGATGCGGATGCGGATCTTTTTGGAATGCGTTCTAGACAAGTTATGAGCCGAAATTTTACAATTTTTTTGCCAAAAAATGCATAAAATACTACAAATAGCAGGTATGAATGCAAGTACTAAGCATGAGACTCGGATAGAGCAAAGTTTATCAAAACTGTGTCTTCATGATATCTTCTATACCATGCGCCGCCATCAACAATTTGTTTGAAACGCTATTGGTTTAACTTTGTGTCTATTCAAAAGCTATTGACGTGACCATCTGGCTTAGTTATTGGTTTTGTTGCCTTGTTGGTGTATGTACTCTTATATATTCTTTCAAATAAATGAAAACCTGAAAACCGGCTAAGTTAAAAACCGTGTTTTGACAAATATTGCTTTGCAACTTTGCAGACTGGTGAAACTGAAGAATATTATTTTCGGGGGGAAATTATTTTCGGCTGCCACGTGCTTCCCACCCCATCTTTTAATTAAAATATAGAACCCCCATTCATTGTCAGCCAAGCCCCAAATCTGATCTCGAGCCTAAAATAGCTGTCGCCCGTTTTATTAAAAATCTAGAGTGAAATTATTGGTGTTAAAACGTCCCTTAGGGGTGGAATCAGTCGGAAAAACAGCATCTTCGCCTAATGATCCGGAGTCAGTTTATATCCCCCAAACCTAGAGGGGGTCAAAATTGAACGCTTTTTTCGAATAGGGTAGGTTAGAACTTTGTAGCATGTAAGTTTTAGCTGGAAATCAAACTTCGTCCAAAAATTAAACTTCATATGACTCATCACTCTCAAAACTGCAGAACTTTGTTCGAATGCCCGCAATATTAAACATTCTTAACCATATAGTGAAACCTACTTTAGATAAGAGCAATTTGCAACCAACAATGAGGCAAAAAAGCCTAGAATGAAGTTTCATTCCCCTGTTTTAAGAGCTAATACTGGCGTATATATGCACAAAATTTAAAATTGCTGTCTGATTTCCCACATTTTTAGTGGCACCTGACGAATCTGCAACATCCGCACATCCGCATCAAATTTTTGCGGATGCGGATGCGGATGCGGATATCCGCGACATCCCTACCCAAAATTTTGATGCTGTTACATGTATGACCACGTGTACAGAGGGTTGTTAATTGCCATGGCAAAAATTCCGGGAATTTTTGCCATGGCAAAAATTAGTGGCAAAAATTGGCAAAAATATGGCAAACATTGTTTTACTTGCCAACACGGATTTTTATGCATTTCTATGCAGTTTTGCTACTTGTGTGCGATCTATAGACGTCTTTTAAGCAAAAATATGACAAATGAAATCACCGAGGGTGCGGAAATGGCGGTTTGGGGGGTTTGAAAATCAATTTTTGTCTCAAAAAATTTTTTCACCGTTTTTCGATTGGATGCGTAAAAGTGACATGTCCAATGCGTAGCAACATAGTTCAAGCTGTGTGAGCGGCAGTTATGCGATATTAGGTTAGCCTCAGAATTCAGAAAAACCGTTTAGCAGTGTTATGAACATACGAGTACAAACTTGTTAAACTTCGGAACGTAATAATATGATTCAAGTTTTATATCTTTACGGAATCTGAGTCAAAAACATGTTAATTTTGTAACCACAGCTGGGTGATTATTGATTATCACTAGTTTCCATTAACCTGTGGGGAGTGGGGTATCAAGCAGCTGCACACTACTGAACTCTTCGACTGCCAACACGGAGATGACTTTCATTTAAACTTGGCATAAGGCATAATATTGGCAAAAGGCATAAAATTTTTTAATGTCTTAGCGCTCTTAGGTCCCCATCGCAGATTTACTGAAATGTACACAATCACGCATCGCATCTAAAGGTACATAACAGTGCTGCCTCATTCGCGTACGCAAGAGCAGCGAGACTCTCCTCTGCTGTAGCTGAGCGTAAGCGGAAAATGTGGGACGGCCAATCAGCGCGTAGCTTCTGCGCTTCCGCCTAACACAATTTAGTACAGCCTCGCTGACAGCGTTTTTGGTTATACGTGGTAAAAAAGCGATGAAAGCACAGAACAGAAGTCAAAGGTTCAAACCGTGGACATATATATATACATATATAGACGTAAACGTAAAAGAGTCACAGCGCATTTTTAAAATATGTTGAATGCAACGCAATTCGCATGTCTTTACGCGAACCATGAACATGACCTTTCTATTCCTGAGCGTAGAGCCAGGACTCGTCTGTACGTAACCGAGGGTGTATATGAATGATTTGAGGTATCAGGTAGAAACTGCCGAAAGCATCAATCGGAATTTTGTTTACATCAATAATTATTGCAAAATAAGTAAATACATCAAGAAATTTTAAGAGAAAAAATATTTTTTATTTGAAACTTTTTACAAATTGACCAATTTTACAAAACAATTTAGAAAAATATCAAGAATTTTGGCAAAAATGTCAAAAATTGATGGCAAAAATTGGTGGCAAAAATTTCAAAAATGGTGCCTGGCAAAAATGGCAAAAACATTTTCGCCATTTGCAATTTTTGCCAATTCACAACCCTATATACAGGTATATATATTTTGGTTGAAAGTGCAAAAAAACATTCAACCCAATTGCTTTCTTTATATGCGCTCATATAGCCTGTGCTGCGTTTCAGTGGATGTCTGAGGGCGTGTCTGGTTCTCTGTCAGGACACGTGGTGGAGGCGAGCACAGTCTGGGAAGCCGATCTCTGGCCGCACATTCGCTGTCTTTCGTTGCTAGGCTTAGACCAGCTGCAGGCCAAAGTGCTCTACTGTCTTCTGGCCCTACTGGCCATCAATCTGTTCCTGATCCGTCTCGCCTGGAATCGCTACAGCGAACCGATATCTCGGCTTTACCTCTGCAGCACCCCGGACCGGCCCGGATCCGTACCACCGCTGCACTCCTGCGACCTGAGTGCCCGGTCTACACCATCCTCTGAACAAGGTGACAGAGGGGAGGAGAAGTGTAATATTTGTAATATTTTAGTGATTTTGTAGTTCTAATTGGTCATTTTTAGTCATTAGTTACTATGAAACGCAAGTGTAGTATTCTGATCGAACAATAAACACCACAGGGCTATGTTCGGAATGACTGTTTGATAGCAGGAACGAAATCGGTTCTCATTCAGCATAGCCAATCATTATTAGGCCAAGAATTATTAACATTCCGAAAGCGTGGTGATAGTATTTTTTTAAAGTTCTTAACAATGATCTCAAACGGAAATTCCGGTACGGAAGAATACTCTTACTTAACTTAGCATTTCCATAAATGCAAACCCGAAGTTTTTGTCAGTCCAACCATTATGTGTTGTTTCAGAAACTCCACGTTCAGCGCCGGCGGAGAAACTAGCAGCGGAAGAGTGAATGTGCTGCTGCGATCCGATGGCAGCCATCAAGAAGTGGTTTCAGGACATCAAGTCCGATGTGAAGTTCAAGAAAGCCGGCAAGGGTCACTCGCTGGCAGAAGAGTCCCGGACCCACCTCCCCACCCGTCCCTCCACTTCCCAGCAACAGACCAACCAACCACGGCCACAGGTATATATATAAATAACACACCAAATCAGGTAGTGGCGTAGCCAGGAAAAAATTTCGGGGGGAATGACTTTTCGACTTTTTTTGAAATGTGTTAAAATGCACGTAGTGGCAATTTTCACGCAAAAAACGACACATAATAGCATAATATTTCCTTCAAAAACAACGCTAATTTTCGACCAGGGCAGCATCGAAAGTAAAATTGAAGCTTAAAACACCGAAAATTACGAAAGTGGTGGACCGACAAGGGTCCGGAACTTAGCAAACTTGCCCACTTCAAGAAGATTTTTGACACTACGAACCGCAAATTAACTGAAAATGTCGTTTTTACTGCGATAAAACAAAACAATCCAATTATATAACTAAAACAATGCATTAAATAGTGTATTAAGCAAATATATAGTGCACAACGACCCATATACACATGCACATGCTTCAACGAAACTCTAAAGTAGGGAAGGTTGATCCACTAAGATGCAGGGGTCTGGGGGCGGCAGCCCCCAGAAAAAATGTTGGGAAATTTTTGATTTTTAGGCCAAATTTAGTCAATTAGAGACGTATCAGAAATTTTTTCCGGCCGGGCCATAAAAACCAAAGGGGGGACCCTTGTGTAAAATTTCTGTCGGAAAAAGTTTCGGGGGGGAATTCCCCCCATCCCCCTCCCCCTGGCTTCGCCCCTGAAATCAGGGTGAAAGTGAGTGATGAGCTTTTTTTGAACGTGATGATTTTGTTTTTATGATCTTTTTTTGTAGAATAATTAATTCAGAGCATAGAGGGATACTGGGCAGCTAAGGAAATTCAGGGAGATGGGTTGGTTAAATGAGCGTTTTTTATGCCTGAAGAACGCTCCGATAGATGAAAAACCCTTGACGAAGGAGGAACGGTAAAAGTTTTTCCCCCATTTGAAATCCCCTTGTCTTGTTATTTTTCTACTTCATGCTTGTACGTTGTACGCAGTTTCGAGATGTAAAAGTTATGAAATGATGTTAGCAGTGTTTTTTTCCAGCCAGTGGACTCAGAGGCAAAGAGAAGAGCAGCCTTGGCGGCCATGGAAAGAGTGGGGGGCGCGACGGGCGCGGGGGGCAGTGACGGAAAACCACAGCTCACCAGACACCAACAGGCCATCAGGGAACAAGTTAGTCCGCAAGGGGGGATTTTTTGTTTTTAGTCAGCCTGTGATTTGAGCTTATGCAGCCAAATAGATTGGACGTGAAATAGATATGACAATTGAAGACTGCTATTTTTGCTAAGGGCCAATTCTTTCACCGGATTCTATGGACTGGACTTATTTTAGTCCAAGGTTTGGAATAGCAAATCGGGTTAAACGGACTAAACGAGTTAAAATAAGTCAGAGGCGTAATTTTAGTTTGACCGCATTCCACAATTATAATACAACAGGACTAAACGGATTTAACATGCACGTTTAACATTAGCGTGCATAGTTAAGTCCGTTTAGTCCGATTAAAAAGCAGCGTGCGAAAAGTTAAGTCCGTTTAATCCGGAGGTTTTGGAATGGCATTTTTCAGCATGATTTTTAAACCGTTTAGTCAGATTATAATTAACCGCTTAATCCGGTAAAGTAATACGCCCTAAGATTGCTAATCTGACTAAACTATTGCTAGCAGGCAAAGTATTTCAAAAAATATGTCGAAACGAATTGGTTTTGCTTTAAAGTTAATATTACATCGCTTAAAGAACTACTGTGATGCCATAAAACACAATACTAGACAGTTAACTAATCCTTTCTGGATAATAGATAGCAATAACAACTTGATTGAGTGCATGAAACATTTGAATGCAAAAAACAGAGCACTCTCTGTTAATACGTATGATTTCAGCAAGTTGTATACCAGTTTAAGACATGATGAAATTGAACACACGTTTAGTAACATATTGAACTTGGTTTTTAAAACGGAAAAAACACACATTAACATAATCTATGGAAAAGCCGTGTGGGGCTCAAAACCATTCGGATATCACAGTTACTCACGAGATACCCTGATGTCGGACATAAAATGGCTCATTAATAACTCTTACTTTCACTTCGGGAATTTAACATGTAGACAAAAAATAGGTATACCAATGGGCACTGACTGTGGTCCGTTTTTAGCCAACCTATTTTTATTTTGGTATGAGTTTACTTATATAAAAAAGCAATTACAAAACAGAGAATTCAAAGTACTCAAAAATTACAAACATGTTTTTCGTTACATTGATGACATTACGTTACTTAATGACAATGACTCCTTTGAATTACAACATAATGACATCTACCCGAATAGTCTGAATTTGAAAAAAGTCAATACCACAAATCAGAAAGCAGAAGTTTTGGACTTGAATATTGATATAAAAGAAAACAATTTCAGTTATCAAATATTTGATAAACGAGACAAATTTAATTTTAAAATAGTGAAGTACCCCCATATTTTAAGTAATTTTTCTGAAAAGGCATCTTACTCAATTTTTCGAGCTGAGATAGCCCGGAATATATACCTAAGCAGTTCCTTAGACTCATTTTTTTCGAGACTGCCCAAAATTCTTCATGAATTTTGTTCGAGAGGCTACTCGAACAACAAGTTGAGAAAACATTTTGATCTAGCTTTAAGAAAGAATCCATATTGCTACAAACTGAATTGCCTTAATTCGAAGGATTTTCCAAAAATTTTTCGAATTAAGCCATAGCTATTTATTATTATTTTTTCGCAGTTACCATAGGAATCGAAAATTCAGCTATAGTACCGTTGAAGCATGAAACTATACGTGTGTTTTTGTTGTCACCTAGATGAGGCGATCTGCGACGAAACCAATTTTTCGATATTTTCATTTCTTCGTATAAAAACGTTCAATTTTTGTTTTATTTCTATACATAAAATTTCAAAAGCATGTCCCTGGTTGATGAATCCACTGACGAGTCGCCGTCTAACCAGGGTACGGTCTGGAGACGATCGCAAGCACCAACTAACCACCTTAGTTAAGTATTAACAATCTCGCACTCATCTGTTGATTTCTTACTAATTGCTTTGCGTTTAACCATATACATTACTTTTCTAGATATCACTTATAAAATTATTTTTAATTCATTTCCTATAAGTTATAATGTTTTACTTATTGTTTGTTCAACGTATTTGTCTGATTTTTTCAAACTAACCCCCTTTTTTTCAAACTATCTTGTTTTGGTTTTTCCTGGGAGTAATTGGGAGAATGTAGTCTATATTACAACCAACAAGCAGCAGTAAATTTGCCTTTTTACGCTAGAAGAGACCGCAGTTATTTAGTTTACGCTTCTCTCTATAAAGGAGGAAAACAATCAAATAGATTATGATCCATCGGTGTGTCCACTGCCCCCCTCCGATGCAGAGCGTATCACCGCTGCGTTAGTTTGGAGCGTCATGGGAGGCGATTTCAAGAATGCCTGGTGACTATTGATTAATAAAATATTGACTAATGACTAAATTTAGGGAACCGCCATTCCTTGGGAACAAATGAGAGGCAAGCATCGCTCTTGCCCCGCAGCCTTGGAAAACACCGCCCCCTCCCAGATCGGTTTGAATTATCCTGTTGATGTTTAGGTTCGTCGCGAGATGGAAGCCGCGGAGAGAGAACGGGGGGCCAGCCAGACAGGGGGGGATCGACCCGGGGGCGTGGAGGAGCGAGAGTTTGAATCTGGGGGGGCCCTGGCGGTTCAGGGGGTGTTTTTCCGGTGCCCGGTGCTGCCCGAGGGAACCGTGCTCCCAATGGAACGGATGCTGGAAACCCTTGCGGAGTTTTTGGCTGAGCAGGGGCGGGACGAACCCCTTCTAGCCGCCGCTACCACCATGCACACGCTCAATCGCATGTCTGACAAACGGAAGGCGGGGGTGGATATTTTGATTAAGTATCTGGACAACATTATTGGCGATCCTACTGAACCAAAGTTCAGGAGAATCAGGATAGGCAATAAGGTCAGTTACCTTTTCTTTTGGTTCTAGTCTCGGCGTGGATGGTTTTTATGTTTATTTTATGTTTTATTTATGTTGTGTATTTATTAGCATTACTTGGACCGGCGATTCGCTTTGCATTGCTAGACTTTTTAGATTTTTAAAAATTATGAAAGATCATTGTTTAAGTTATTCAGGAGTTCGGAACCGAATATTTTTTACAATGTAAAGGATGCATATAAAATGAAAGCGAAGAAATGGTCTGAACAACCTTCTCTTTTTACTAGAATTTGCTAAAAAAATTGATCGTGCTTTATGGAAGAATATATACTGAGACATTCTCGCCTGTCTGTGATATCGCGCAGGCCGCAGACAGATGCGTTTGTAACAGGCCAACTTGTTCGTTGTCTTAATCGACAAGCACATCTGCCTTTATTTTGCGATTCCGACGGCAGGAGAGTGTCTCACTCTTCTATAGTCATGACGGAGACACTATTATCGTCTCACTCTTATTCGATAAGAGTGACCAAGACACTATGAATGACACGTCTCCGAATGACGGAGACCATACATGTATGAGGGGGGGATGGGGGGTGGACCCCCCCAAAAATCGTGGAGGGGGGGTCCCCAAAATTTGACCAAATTTTAGAAAAATTGGCACATTTTGGCGAATTTTATTGAAAATTTTGCAAAATTTAGGGTATTTTTGGTCGATGTGGGGGGGGGAGGGTCCCCAACATTTGGCCGGAGAGGCCCCCCAAAAGTTCGACCCAGTTACATGTATGACGGAGACACTATTATCGTCTCACTCTTCTAGTAAAAGAATGACCGAGACTATTATATACCCTTGGCATCCCTAATTAGCTGTTTTACTGCAGGTCCTGCAAGAGAAAGTGTTGTGTTTGCGCGGCGCGGAGGACTTTCTGCTGGCCTGCGGCTTCGAGCGCTCGCAGGTGACGGTGCCCGATAGTCCAGAGGGGGTGACGGAGCCGTTTTTCGTGCTTGACGAAGCCCATTTGGACGTGGAACGACTGCAGCTAGCTCGCGACTATCTGCTGCAAGCCGAGCCACTGCCCATTCAGCTGCACCGCGATCCCAGAGTCTTCCAGCCCCAGGAGGGATTCTATGCGGCCCAGATGGACCTCCCCCGGGAATTTTACGATCGCTCGGCGGACGAGATCAAACGAGAGCAGCAGCTGAAGGAACTGGAGGTGGGAGTTTAGGGAGTTTTTTGACAGAGAGCATTAATTTGGACCAGTATTTGGGCTAGAGGGGAGTGATTGTGACTTTAGACCGGTGTAAGACGTGTGAATCAGGAGTATAATAATAATCGTGGTTTTTTTAGTATGTACGTATTGTGTAAGCAAATCAAATGTCTATAAAGTTTTTATAAATATATATATATATATATATATATATATATATATATATATATATATATATATATATATATATATATATATATATATATATATATATATATATATATAAACGGTCGTGTGTTTAGTGAATTTTCACGGTTTTAATTTGAATCGGTCTACTGAAAATTATTTTTTGTGTCTTAAATAGCTGCTAGCGTGAGTGCATATTTTAAGAATTTTTCTTTATTTTTTTATCCCCTTGTGACATTGGCTGAATGCAGAAGTTTTTGATGATCCTTTTAGCTGCCTTTTGCAGGTGGACAAGATGTTGAGTCTTCGCACGAAGGAAATGCGGGAGCGGGATGAACTAAAGCGACGCTATCGATATCGATATGTGCTGATCAGAGTTCGATTTCCAGACAGCAATATACTGCAGGTGGGATTAAGTGGATTAAACGGATTAAAATAACATTTGTTGTCCCAATAACTCATGGCGGCGAATGCAGTGGCTAAGTTTCACTATTGTCTAAAAAGTATTTAAACCCAGAAATGTCAGTGGTGTTCTGTGCTGTTCGCGAAATAGGTTTAGATTAATCTGATCCGCTAAATCCAGTTTTGCATTACTGTGTCATACTGTCGTTGGAGGTGGGTGGGAGGAAGACCCCCACCCCAGATTTGCAGGGTAGCAGGACGTCATGCAGCCAACGATGGTGAGAGAGATAGGTTCTAGGCGTGGGCAAAAATCAACGGAAAGCCTTCTCTACTGTCTGATTGATTACGTGTTTTTTAGCAAAACATGGGTATTTTTTTACCGAATATCAGCTATTTTTTAATCTAAATATACTGCATTGTTTTGCTTTGTTTAGGGCACGTTTCGCAGTTCGGAAACCCTGGATGACGTGCGAGAGTTTGTGCGCGAGTACATTTGCGAGCCCGAGCTGCCCTTCGAGCTGGTGGGCCCGGGTGGGAGCAGACTGGAAGGCGCCGAGGGAGAGGGTGCGGGCGAGGGGGGGCCTAGTCTGGCGGATCTGGGCCTGGCCCCCGCTGCCCTGCTGGACTTCAAATGGGACCCGGATGTGGCTGCGTCCGGACTGGACCGATTTCTGGCCCCCCACGCCCAGTCTCTCATTCAGCACCCCCAGGTCCATTGACCGACCGCCCCCCCCCCTGGTTTGACAGAACTGATGGCAAAATACTAAAGTCTGACAAAAAATAGCTGCGCCACTTACTTGACTTCCTTACTTACTTACTTACATGAATTCTGCGACTGCTGGCTGTACTCTAGATAGTCAAAATCTATTCTTTTCGTAACGAAATCACATGGTTCGTTTACTCATGTGGTGCAACTATTTTTTGTCAGGCTTTAGCCTGATTGTAAAGTGTCAGTCGGCTTGGACTTGAAACTGAATTTGTTCCATTTGCTTTCTCAACTTGTATCTATAATACTCTCGTCGGTAATTTTCAGGAGATGACAAGAAGGGACTTTGAGGATTTTGGAATAAAAAAATTTCTTGTGTTCGTGTTTGTCCTTTATTTTTATCCGTGATCTGAAAATTTTTCACATAATCCTCCAAATTAGTCCTAAAACAATAATATGCAAAAAGGGAAGGGAATCTTAATAAAAAAATAAATAAAACAATAATAATCTCGAGGGAATTCGTATTCAGTTTGAATTTTGATATTTTTCTTACATTGTTGGCTTGGCCATAACCTCGGAGCTTGAAAAATATTTTTCACTTTTGGGGTCGATTCATACTTACAGCCCTTTGTTCATGCTCTATGCAGCACAAAAAATTACAGAAAAACTCACGCCTCTAAGCTCTAATTATAGTATAATATACGATAAGTGAATTGACGTGATTATTCCGTAGTGTGCCGGATAAACGGACTGAACGGTTGTAAGCATGAATCGACTCTTAAAGTGATTGTGTTTCATAATACGGATTGTATGATACTGGTATATATATATATATTTATTAACGGTCTTGTTATAATTTTTAACTGTCTCAATTTTTTACTGGTAACCGATTTAATCGAAAAGACCTTTCTGAAAAATGATTTGTGATTTTACGTTTCAAGACAGCAAAAAAAATGTCTAATGATGTCTGTTTGCTCATCATTTTGAGAACTTCGCTAAAGTTGTTTGCTCACAATCTTTTGTCTACAAGCCATTTTGCTAAACCCATCCACATCTTTACCGTAACATTGTTTCTGAGCCCACTGTGAACTGAGTTTACTCGACAATTATAGATTTTATTGAAAATAGGATTTAGCTGATTGGATTTAATTTTAATTTTTGTTGTTTGATTCTGTTTATTAAGCCCGAATTCCAAATTATTTGCTTATTGACCCCAATTGACCAGTTGTTCGCCTAAATTTGCAAAACCTTGGTCATGCCGGCTTAATTCGGTCGATCGGTCGAATTTAGCCGGCTGGCCGATTGTAAAGCCCAATCTGCCAATCACGACAAACTATATCAGGCAAATAAATTTAAATCTAGTCCGCTTAATCCAATTTGGTTACCTCCTGATACTCACCGATTGTAAAAGATAATATATTATATTTGTGTTGACTGTGTAAATGTGCATATTCTGTTGCCTTTTTGCTTTGGGTAAAGTCTTGTAAGCACTGTACGCGTGACTGCTGTTGTCTTTTGCTAGTGTTTAAGTAGTGTTTACAGAGGTCGCGGTCGCATACATTATATACATACATACATACATACAGACCCGGGGTGTTTTAGCGCCATTTTAGCCTGAATTTAGACGATTTAGGGGTAAGCCATGCATACTGCATGGACTTGCGGGAGTTGTGAGTGTTTCACGCTCCGACACAATGCAACCTCAGTCGTCACAGATGCTTGGACATTGACGCAAATCATTGTTGGTTGGCGTCATTAGTTAACGGCGCATAAGTGTGAATCGGTTATGAATGGCCCATAGATTACTGACTACTCTGCTATTTAGGGCTGGGCACGGTTGCACGGTACAAACCGTATACACGCGTGTAACCGTGTAGGCGGTGGTGTAACTACCCGCGGTTGCTTAACGGTTACAGCTTGTACACGATAAAAAACAGTAACCTCGGATGGTGTAACCGTTTACTCTAAACGGATAGTGTAACCAGTTACTCTAAACGGATAGTATAACCGGTTACACTACCTGTCTTCCGCTTCGTGTAACCGTTTGTTTAGGCTGCTGAATTTATGCAAATTAGTTACTGGTCTGCAGATCTAGAGATGGGTGATTTGCATCGTCCCTGGATCATTCTAAGGCTAATGCTGTCCTGTGAAGAATCCACCTCTGTTTCTTCACAACGCTCAGTAACCGTGTTGTCGTTTAAAACACGGTTACTAACGTGTAACCGCTTCAACGTTTACACGATTACTAACGTGTAACCGGTTACACAGTCAAACGGTTACACGGATAATTAGCGTGTACAGACTGATAATAGCAGTAATAGTTCGTTAGCGTGTACACGCGGTTAGTAGCCTTCGAAAATAACCGTGTAATCCAATAAGCAGTCTCTGTTTATGCTGATGGATAGTGATGTGGATCGGATCGACCGATCCGGGGGTCGGATCGGATCGGATCGCTGAATTTGCCGGATCGGATCGGCTTTAAAATTTTGGATCGGCGATCCGGATCGGTAGTGTAAATTTTGAGTCTCGACCACAAAATTTCGTAATTTCACAAAATTTTGCGTAAATTCAACAATTTTTCGAGCGTTCAATCAAACCAAGAGTACATAATAGGGAAGAGTATGACACTCTTCCCTATCCTAGCTAATCGGCCCGGACGATGCTCCGGCCGAAATAGCGCTTTTACGCCTTGATTCAGGGGGGGTACCCCCCCCTCGAATCATGACATGTCTTGATTTCAGGGGGGGGACCCCCCCCCCCTCAAAACCGGGAAGTGTCTTGATTTCAGGGGGGGGTACCCCCCCCCTCGTTTCAGCACGTTACCAGCTCACCATAGATTTCATGCTGGCAGTGTGCTGAAACCAGGGGGGGGTACCCCCCCCCTGAAATCAAGACACCACCGATTTCGAGCTGGCAGTCTGCTGAAACGAGGGGGGGGTACCCCCCCCCGGAAATCAAGACACTTCCCGGATTTGAGGGGGGGGGGTCCCCCCCTGAAATCAAGA
Source organism: Trissonchulus sp. WLG1_4 (assembly GCA_030248245.1). Lineage (NCBI taxonomy): Eukaryota > Metazoa > Nematoda > Enoplea > Enoplida > Ironidae > Trissonchulus > Trissonchulus sp. WLG1_4. The sequence goes on from JASANF010017492.1 coordinate 70,728, forward strand.
CATGTCTTGATTCGAGGGGGGGGTACCCCCCCCCCCCTGAAATCAAGGCGTAAAAGCGCTATTTCGGCCGGAGCATCGTCCGGGCCGATTAGCTAGGATAGGGAAGAGTGTCATACTCTTCCCTATTATGTACTCTTGATCAAACGCACAAGTATAAACTACTACTCAAATTATCAAAATATCGGCTTTATATTTGCGGAAGCGTACAGTTTATGCATACATAAGTGAAGGGGAGATTTCTCATCGTTGTTACGTGGTGAAGACACGTACTAAATGTGTGCTGAGAAATGTTTAGAAATATATCTTAATCTTCGCCTTGAAAGCAATCTTGCACCATTGTTTCGTTAACACAAGACTCGGGCATTGTTCGATACAGGCAGAATCAACGCGGATTAATTTCGACCCACGACCACAAATGTACATAGGGGGGTCTGAGGGGGTGGGGCACGCCCCCCAGATTTGAGATTCCGGGACAAGCCCCCTTCAGCCTTGTCCCAACAGGACAAGCCCCCCTCCCCTCCTTAATGCCAAAAGAAAGGTGCCCGAACACTCAAAAACTGCCACGAAGCGAAATTGGTGGCTCACGAAGCAAAAATAGCCGGAAAAGTTGCTCCTCCGCACCCCCCCCCCCGGTGGTTCAGCCCCCCCCCCCCCAGAATTCGCTAGCTGCCCACGTATGAACCTAATCCAACCCGTGGGCATCCACGACCTGCGGTTGTGACCAAAAATTTTCAAGACATTTGCATTTCCAAATAAATCTCATTTTTCATGTTGTGCCACAGCACAACAGGACCCGATTTATCGAAACAAAATGTTCGGCGTTGAAAAAGGAAATGTTCGTCGTTGAAAAACAAATGTTCGTCGTTGAAAGTTCATCGTTGAAATTGTTCGTCGTTGAAAAATTTTTCAACGACGAGCTTTGGTTTTTCAGAACTTTATATGTTCTAAAAGACAAAAGCTCGTCGTTGAAAAAATTTTCAACGACGAACATTACAACGGAGCTAAAGACATCCGTTGAAATGTTCGCCGTTGAAAATTTTTCAACGACGAACATTTGTTTTTCAACGACGAATATTTGTTTTTCAACGACGAACATTTGTCCTATAATTTCGTGTTATGTTCGTCGTTGAAAATGTTTCGATCAATCCAAAATTTTCAACGACGAACATTTGCAATGACGAACATTTTCAATGACGAACATTTTGCTTCAATAAATCGGGCCCAGGTCTTTAATTTTGATTCTGGCGTTATAACACTAAACTGTGCAAGATTTTCGTCTGTCTGCGTGTTAAACGTCAGCTCATATGTGTATGTGCGTGTGTCACCTACCTATTCGTAGCTTGATCCTATTCAGCTTTCCTGAAGTGAATCGACTGGTCTGCTATAAGACCGAAATGTCGGGTCGAAAATTTTCCAAAAGGAGCTGCAGGAGTGGATTCGAACCACCAACCTTCCGATTACGGATCAGATGCCCTACCAACTCAGCTAACCGGCCACATAAAAACAAGTGATGTAAAGCAGTATCAAGTAAAATGCAAAACAGAGCTACTCAAGTGTCAGTCTTAACTGAACATGAAAACGGCAATTAGAGCTTCCATATAAATTGATATAAAATTAAATTCAAACTAGAATCTCATATAAGCACCGTGGGTGGTTACCAACATTTTTAATGTTTCTGTGTCTCTTGGAACAGTGCTGGTGATTAGTTAGCGTGACCAGTCATTAACGGTTCACCTCGGGAACGTCTGACATAAAACTTATATTTAAGTAAGAATTTCGACGTTTTTGAATGAGTGTAATTTAGGTATTTGTGCGTTTAAGTACATGTGAACATATACTTTAATTGTCGGAATTTTGTATTTCGTGCAAAATGTAGTCATTCGATTGTCATTCAATACACTATGCACTTATCACTCAGTAAAAGATCTCGTTCGTACATAATTTGTTGTAAGATAAAATTACTTCAAGTTTTGGTTGCATATACAACTTTAAAGATAACAAGCTCTTCTGCTGAGTGAGGAGTGGTAAAATTGTGAGGTCTGAGGGTCAATATTCCAGCGGAAATATTAAACGTGGCCACTATTTTGTGGATAAAAAGAATTTTAATTTCTGCTTTCTGCACACAGTTACTGTTGAGTAGCTCCGAAGTCTCTCAAACAGCAAAAAACATGGAAATGAAATAAAGAAAAGCTATCAGAAAAAAATAGAAATATTTCTTCACTAATGATCTGGGACTCGATCTACGGATCCCTTGATTCCGAAGCTAGCATCATACCGCTCGACTACCTGTCGGCACATTATACACTTTGGTTATCAGCATAGGATTATGACGATTATTACAGAACGTCAAAGATATTACCTATTGCAAAATAGGTTTGTAAACATGATCAAATAGTGAGGTAATGAAATTGACCCATTAACCATTAACCCTATTTTAATGCTTATCAACGCATCAGCGATTATATACTAAAGTGTGTTACGCAGGGAATCTACGCGCTGATTGGTCAGCCACATGTTGCACAGAATGTCAACATGTAGCCTGAAAACGACCAGCGCATCTGCCTGTGCTAGAACACAGGCAGGCTGGAGAGTGTCTCACTCTTCTTCTATATAGAGTGAGAAGCTATTATATATGTACTCTTGGTGAAATGTATCTGTATCCTTTCACAAGCGGTGGTTAGCTGTGGTAGTTGAGCATCCGGTTCTTAACCGGAAGGTCGAGGGTTCAAGTCCTCACCACTGCGATAATTTTGCATTTCGCAGATTAATGTTGCGAAAGGTGGGTAGGTACGCTGATTACTGGGAAAAGCGACCTACCTGCCCTTCCAGTGTTAATTAACACAGGAAATCTGACCTACCTAGAATTACGTAGGATTTAGAAAATCTGAATATAGTATATACGCGGCCCCCGAGGGGCGTAAAAGCGCTTTGAATCTTTTGCATACACATGTTGCTGAAAAACAGTACCTCAATGTTTTGCAAACACATTTCGCAGTAACATAATTGTTTGCTGCACAACAGGTTTTAGCTGACCCTACTGGTCAGTTTACTTGAAAGTAATTCTTAATACTTACTGAAGGTTTTGCCGCAAAATGGGCTTGTTTGGTCGTGGGATTGTCTAACTAGCTGTCAATGCAAAAATGTCATCTTAGCGTCTATATACAAACTCATAAAATTTTTTTAGCAATATACTCATGAAATTTTTTAGCTTTCATCAAGGTTACGCAATTGTGAATCGGATCGGCGGATCGGATCGGATCGCCAATCTAGCATCCGGATCGGATCGGCATCATAATTTCGGACCGATCCGATCCGATCCACATCACTACTGATGGAGCAAAACCCAGCAAAAGCTTGACATAATTCTGTAAAATTCATGAAAGAAAGGGTCAAGACTTGGGAGCAATCCCAGACTCAGGGTACTCCCCGACACAATCTTCTGCTAATTGCTCATGACGTGCGCGTGTTACGTGACTGTGACAGTTTTGGCATGCTCTTGAATAGACCAAGCTATGTTTCTAATTTTATACAATTAAAATATTAGCTGTTGTCCTTAGGTTTAATATTACTACAATCAAAAGGGGGGTATTTAGTATTCAGTTGCAGTGCATAAAATTGAAGCCTGTTGGTGCGGCACTGTGTGCTGTGTTTTGTGCTGAGAGTAATCCGCGGGAACTGTCTGACGCAGAATCCTGTACAGACCTGACGACAACTCCATTACAACGCACTGTACGGCAAAAGGCATTGTTTTCAATACAAGACAGGTATTTCATTCATCCATGCTTCACTTACTAAATTCTCCTGTCAATTATTATTCTTCCCCACCGCTCTTACTTTAATACACTTTATTAAATCGAATCCAATTGCATACTTTTTGTCACGATGTTGTCCTGTAATTACTTTTGTTTAATTATTTTCCTGTTTGGTTTTTTGGCAGCAGGTAAACATTAATGAAAAGGTTTTATGACAGTTTGGCTTTAAGACTTACTGAGAAAGTTGACCTATACCAAAATTGATGCCAAATTGGCGATTCACGGTACCCTGGTTAACCCTTTGACGCCCAGAGGTTCTCTCTCTAGGCAGCCAGACTTTGACACCTTCCAGGTTTTTGGCTATTGCTCGAGCTACGTGCGTTGTATAACAACCATTATAACCACCATTCGATAGGTAATAGTAAACAAAACATAATAGCTAGTCGATAGTTATGGCTCGGCATTGGTAAATATTCGAAATTGCAGATTGTTAAGAAGCATCTTTTCGACCATTTTTGTACTCTTGGGGCTTATTCCTTTACCGGATTAAAGGGTTAATTATAATCGGACTAAACGGTTTAAAAAATATGCTGAAAAGTGCCATTCCAAAACTACCGGATTAAACGGACTTAACTTTTAGCGCGCTGCTTTTTAATCGGACTAAACGGACTTAACTGTGCACGCTAATGTTAAGGATTATGCTACTGCACTTGCAAACCAAGCCTATGCCTCTGTCAGTTGTGTGCGCGTATGCTCCTACAGACGTTGTCGCTGTCGAAAGATACGTTTTACGACGACCTCGCGGCCGCCATATCATCTATCCCTAGTAAAAATCTAATGGTTCTGGGTGGGGATATGAACGCTGCAATTGGCCGTGACATTGAAGGATGGAAGGGAATAACGGGCCGCTATGGTTTCGGCACTGCAAACGACAACGGCCATCGTTTTCTGAATATGTGCTCCCGTGGAAACTTGGTTGTGGGGAATACCCTGTTTCGGCACAAAGCTACTCACAAATACACCTGGTGCTCTAACACGGGCATATGCAAGAAAGCTATTGACTACATCTGTATATCGAAACGTTTCCGCAGCTCTATGTTTGACGTGAGAACCCAAAACGGGGCATCACTTCCTGGAAGTGGCTTGGACTCCAGAGGCACGGATCACCGTCTGGTCATATACCGTTTACGACTGCGCCTCACAGCCAAAAACAAGGCTTGTCGGACGCCTATCATCTTTAGTCGCGAACTCCTCAGACAGCCGGCTACGAAAATGGGCATACAAGTGTCCCTATCCAACAAATTTGATTTATTGGCCTCGGATGTTGCTGAGCCGGAAACGGAATGGCATTCGTTTAAAACTGCGTTGATTGGTGAAGGTATACACCATACTCAAGCTGGCCGCCGACGTCCGGACCCTGACTGGATGTCTTTGATGTCCGAACAGCTATCCACGAAAAGCGTTTTACGCGCAGCCAGTTGCTTAGCGCGTCAGCTGCGGCCAAGTCAGACCTACAGCGTAAATTCAAACAGCTGCAAGCGCAGTGTAAAAAGTTAGTTCTGATACTATGAGGCGGTAGCTGAGGAACTAAATGCGGACTACCTTGCGAACAGATGGCACGAATTCCACCGCAAACTGAAAATATTCTGGAAGCCACAAGTAAAAGCAGTTGAGGCACTACGGGAAAAAAACGGCACCCTGGTACTGAAAGAGACTGAAAAAATACGGCTTTGGAAGGAGCATTTTGAGCAACTGCTTAACATTCAGCGTCAGATTGACAACGAATCCCTAGCTCATTTGACCGATGCCAGTGATGAAGCAGTTGATCCTACCATCTCGGAGGTCATGGAAGCTATAGCTTCTCTGAAAGCCAACAAAGCTCGTGGTCCGTGCCACATCACCGCTGAGCTGCTCCGCGCTGGTGGCGAAGCCGCTGTCAAATGGCTATATAGAGTGATACTGACTTGGTGGTCGTCAGAAATCTCTTCAGAAGAATGGCACGATTCCATCGTAACAGTTCTGCACAAAAAGGATGACCCGGACCTCTGTGACAACTACAGAGGTATTTCCCTTCTATCTATCCCGGGCAAAGTCTATGCCATGCTGCTACTATAGCGCTCCCGAGCATACATATGTGACAAACTTGGCGAATTCCAATGCGCCTTCAGACCTGCTCGCAGCTGTGCAGACCAGGTTTTCACAATACGCCAGGTCGCAGAAAAGCTCAAGGAAGTAAAACGCCCTCTCTTTGCAGCATTCATCGATCTCAAGAAGGCATACGACAGCGTTGATCGAAAAACCTTCTGGCGGGTTCTGGGAGATCTGGTTCTGGGAGATCTGGCGGGTTCTGGGTGTCCCTAGTAAACTAATACGGCTCGTGACATCGCTGCACCAAGACTCTAAGTCATGCGTAAATGTCTATAACAGCCAAAACTGACTGGTTTGGGGTCACCAATGGCGTCCGTCAAGGCTGCGTACTTGCACCCATCCTATTCAACATCTACATTGACGCGGTCGTGAAAGCTAGCATGCGCCAGCACAACACGAAAGTGCGCCTAGAGTATAGGTTATACGGCCAAATACTAAATTGGGATCTTCCTTTTCGGCTCGGGTCCCAGGAACTATGTGAGCTCCTGTTCGCCGATGATGCCTGCATCCTTGCGGAATCGGAAGCAGACCTGCAAATAGCTCTTGCAGCCTTCAGTGCAGCATCGGCTATATTTGGACTTGAGATCAACATACCCAAGACGCAGGTTATGGCACTCGGCGCTACCGCGTGCAATGCGTCCATTGACCTCTGGAGCAAGTACCCACGTTTAAATACCTGGGTTCGCGGCCACTGGTTCATTACAGCCCGAGATGAGCCACAGAATACGGACGGCCGGGGCCACTTTTCATCGACTGAACAGAATTTGGAGCGCCGAGCGACCCACACCTCCGTCTTCACACCAAGCTCAAGCTCTACCACGCATCGGTCATACCTGCCATAACTTATGGTTCTGAGACGCGGACCACCAGAGCTGAAGACATCAACCGTCTCAACGTCTTTCACAACAATGGCCTACGCTCAATTCTTGGCGTATCTAGACGACAGAGGGTCCGCAATGCCTGTCTGTACTCTGCGACTAACATACCACCGATTTCGACCCTCGTGAACAGAGCCCGCCTCCGATGGCTAGGCCATGTTGCTCGTATGCCGCCCGATCGTGTGCCCAAACAGGTCCTTTTCTCGAGGGTTCCTGGCGGGCAACGTCCAAGGGCTCGACCCTGCCTAAGGTGGCGGGAGTGCGTATGGCCTAGCATCCCAAATAATATACGTGGGCGGTGGATGGACGTCGCGTATGATCGAACAAGATGGCGCAGTATTGTACCGGATAGCACCGTTCATGGTCCGTCAGGACTGGGCACGTAAGCAAAGTAATCAAGTAAGCTAATGTTAAGCGTGCATGTAAATCCGTTTAGTCGAGTGATAGTTTTGGACCGGGGTCAGTCTAAAAATAAGCCGCTGACTTATTTTAACTCGTTTAGTCCGTTTAACCCGATTTGCCATTCCAAAACCTCGGACTAAAATAAGTCTAGTCCGTTTAATGCAGTAAAGGAATTGGCCCTTGGTTGTTTTTTGATGTTACATACATTTCCTGCTATTTTTGTTTTTTAGTGGATGGCTGTCTGCCCGGGCTCGAAAACCTTGGACGACCCCAGCGACCTCGTTTCGTGCCCCTAGACTCACTGCTCGCAGGTATGCCAATGAGTCGCAGTCACAGCCAGTATATTACAACACAGGTCTCGATAAGCCGTTGTAGCAAAGCAAGTCTTCGGTGATAGATCACAAATAGTAAACAGTACAGTGTCATACTCTTCTTATTATGTACTCTTGGTGGAATTGATTTGTAGTTATTAGTGTTTAGACTGACAGACACTATATTGTGTGTGTACCTTGAATTTTCTGTCAATGGGCATCATTGCGCCTAGACGTCACTGCCAGGCGCCAAGCTGTATTATGCCTGGTTCACACTGCCGCTTCAGTTTTAAGTTTTAAGGTTTTTAGTTTTTAGTTTTAAGTTTTGAATTCTCGTTGTTTGTTTTCAGAATGTTTTGGTCGCCGGGCAACATACAAGAACTATGATGGAAGTCGTAAGTCACCTTCATTTCCCTGGGTCGTATCTGAATGCTATGGCACATAATTGGGTCCCACTTTTCAGGGTGGGCGTGATTATACCAGAACTTAGAGTATGTAGGAGTGAATTTTATAATAGTTCTTCACAGAAACCACAGGGCCTATCTTATAGCGAGATACCTACCTACTCTAGTACGGTATCATTGAAAACAGCAGTCAAGACTGTAGTTGATCAGCCAATGAACCCGCAGCTTTTGCGTAACACACTTTAGTATATAATCGCTGATGCGTTGATAGGATGTATATTCTCTGTTTCAGGAGCGGACGACAGGGGCTATTTAGCGGACAACGACCGCGAGCTGGCGTGCAACTTCGAGACCCCCTGCTGCTGGGACAACGAGGAACCCCCCAAAGACAGTCTCCAGTGGCAGCAGTTTTATGGCGCCAGCAAGGCGGCCATCAGGAGGTGCTTTGGCACTAATGTGGCACCAGGTAACGGCATAGCTTATTTAGAGGACTTAATTTTTTACCGCATTAAGGATTCTTAATAGGTATATACATATATACACTATACAGAGCTCAGCAAAGGTTATCAGAGATTCAGGGTGAATAAACTATGTACCTAATTAAAATTACTCCGCAGTCACTCCTTTATGAGTGTATATATAAATTATGGAATCGATTACTAGGAATACTAATCAAATAAATGATTTATATACTTATATATAATAACTTATAATTAATTTAATAACTTAATAATTAACTCATATACTTGTGTATAACGTTCCACATTTCAACTTTCTGAAAGGTGAACGTTCCAACATTTTGGCCTTCTGAAAGGTGAACGTTGAGAAAATCTTTTCTGAAAGGTGAGTTTCTTAAAGGAGAACGCAAACCGTTTTAGCCGTGAACTCTATCGCCATCAGTCAATGTCAAACCATTATGTTCGCTTGGTCAAACGGAACGGAGCGCAGTAAATATTCAGCCTAGAACAACTCCAATGATATCTGGGCCCGATTTATCGAAACGAAAATGTTCGTCATCAGAAATGTTCGTCATCAATAATGTTCGTCATCGAAAATTATTTCGATGACGAGCTTTGATCTTTTAGAACATTATTATGTTCTAAAAGACACAAGCTTGTCATCGAAAATTTATTTGAACGGCGAACATTTGAACAGAGCGCGAGACATCCGTTGAAATTTTCGAGGTAATAAATGTTCTAAAAGACCAAAGCTCGTCATCGAGATAATTCTCGATGACGAACATTTTCGATGACGAATATTTTTAATAACGGATTGGATACGCAATGAATTTGTTCGTCAGTTTGATCCTGTGTGTTCTATTGTAGTGGGCAGCTTTCTGGCAGTGTGCTACGTGGCCACGCAAGATCCCGAGGACAAAGCCATATTCTACTCCTGCACCGTCGAGTGTGCCGGAGAAGTCTCTGTGACCCTAAGGTCAGTCATTCAATCCTCCTCTACACTCCCAGACTACAACATTAGTGGCGTAATTATTTTGTAATTTTGTCGGCTGAACGGACATACGGCTGTAAGTATGAATCGAGCCTTAAAGTGGCAGTATTTATGACGCTCATATCGTCAATCGGAAATCCATAAATCTTATAGAAGTCTATTGGCCCCTGGGCCATTTTGTAAAACAGATTTAACGGATTAGATTGAATTTTTTTGCGAATCCTTCATGAGTCATGACATGGTCTGAAAGCAGAAAGCCTCACGTAATTTGCTACACTAAGGCCCGGTTCATACTTCTCCTTTTCCTTGTTCCTGGCCGTTTGTCCTCAAGCAATTCCAAGTAAACTCCTTGAATTTTTTCGCATGAACAATTTTGGAGTTCAAACTAATGCGCGTGCAAAGTAGCCATTAGGGCAATTTTTCACAGCTACTGCTCAAACTTCGTCCTTGTCCTTGTTCCTATGCCTTTAAGGACATGAACCGGACCGGGCTTAAGTATTCACTAGAGTATACCATTTCCCACTAGTGGCTAAAATTTTGTAAATCTACATCAGGATAAGTTTAAGCAACTAATTTTTAATCTTATCTGTTTATGAGTGTTTATAAATTGACCTACGTGGCCATTTTGTGTAAATTCAATTGATTTCGAGGTAGGAGAAGGGGCAGGCTGAATTTTATTTCTTTTGTTGTTTTTTTATTTATTTCAGACATTGGATCCAGGGGGCTGTGTTGGAAATCTGTACGACCAGCGGGGTGACCGGAGAGAAGCTGGGCTGCAAACAAGTGGGGGGGTCTCCGGGCCCGAGCACCGTCAAACTGCCCGGAGGGGAATTTGTGGATGTAAGAACAGTCACATTCTTTCGGCAGATTGCGTACATAAGTTAACGGCCGTATGCACCAACCTTATTCTCTAGCTTTTCTTATTCTGAAGCAGTGTGACAAATCTACTGAATGAATACCTCTTTAGGGCTGAATGAGATCAGCTATTCTTGAGTTATTTTATTCTTGAACTATTCTATTTTGGTGCAGGCCAACGTTATTCTGACTAAACGGTTTAGAAATCATGTTTAGATTTAGGCACTGTCATCGTCATGTCCCTATTTGGGTAGGGTATTTATTTACTATTTACACGATTTGAAAATGGCAGTAAAGACTAGACTGCCCAATTTTTCTGCATTCAGAAAAAAAATTTTATAAATTCTCAAACTTTTTAATAAGCAATGTATGTAGCTTGCTAGCAGCTATAGCTACTGCAAAGTACTAACTAAAACTACTAACTAACTACTAAAAATACTAACTACCACTACTTTTAGTCTCATTTCGCGCGTTTCTTAAATTAACAGCCTCTTCAATTAGCTTTGTGACGCTTATAATTCTATAACTTCTACTGACGTTCCATGACTTTCGCTTTTGTCGTAGTTTTTTATGCGATAGGAGTATCAAACTTCTAATTGTGGTTGCTACAGCGGTACAATTTGAATCCCTATGGTGTCAAGAAAGAGAGAGATATTCTTACTGAAGGAAAGACAGCATCAGCATTAAAATGCCCAAAAGGGATTCGAACCACACATCTGTGAATAATATTCGGACCATCGCTCTACCATTTGAGCTACTGGGCCAATGCTGAGCTGTTGTTTCTGTGGTTTTAGATTGGAATCACAGCAACGAAGATGTTCAACACAGACGGCGGCTGTCTGGCCATCGACGATATCGTGGTCGACTATGAGTTTAACTGCGGTAGGAGTTCATTCATACTTACAGCCGTATAGCCGTTCGGTCGGCAACATCACGACCACAATATATGTTGAACACTGAGGAACAGGCGGCGTAATTTTTGCAGTTATATACTCGGTGTGCTCTTGATAGCTGCAATTTGTTCTTTTCGTATTGAAATCACATGTTCTGCTTTGTCTCAGTGTTCCGCATCCAACACCCCAACTCCTCTATTGCAGATTCCCAGGAAACCCTGCCCCCTGTGGGCCCCCGAAAGAGCACCACCCCCACCACCCCCCGCCCAGACGACACGACCACCACCACCGCCACAACCACCAAAGCAACCACCACTCCTAAGACGACCACCCCCAAACCCAAACCTACTCCGGCCCCCACCCCCGCCCCCACTCCCGCTACGCCCGCCCCCAAACCGCGCACCACGGGCAAGGAGCTCTGTGATGCTTTTGCATGCAGTTTTGAAGGTGACACTGATATTATTATATTGGTACACTGTGTCTGTGTATATACTTTGAGTACAGTGCACTGTACAGTGTACACAATACGTATTGCTTAGACACTAAATACATATTTGGCTGGTACACTGTGTACTTTGTGTACTGTACAGTACACAATACGTAGACATGTTACATATTGGACATATATTACGAAATATATTGAAAAACAGGCCTCTAAAACATGCCAAAAATTGGCATTTTTGCCTAAAAAGCAGCAATGTTACGTGCACGTCGTTACGACCTAACTACGCCCTTGTTACAATAAGATCATAAACTTCGTGGGTGGCGTAACTGTAAATGCACATCAATTGGGCGCCAAAAAGTCACTGGCTGAGTTTAAAGTGACAGCCCCCAAACAAAACAACCAATGATATGCATTGGGCCAATTCAGAGTTGGGCCATTTCAGACCTCACCCTAAATACATATTTGGCTGGTACACTGTGTACTTTGTGTACTGTACAGTACACAATACGTAGACATGTTACATATCGGACATACAACAATAACAGTACACATGAGAGTAGAGAGTAGACATGGTACATGTTATCATTAGACTCTGTAACTGTAGTACCTAGTATTATTTGGCTTTTGGTTGGATGGCTCGTGTAAGGGGGCGCTCTGAGTAACTTCCAATAAATCAAATTGCTATAATTTTTCTTTTCTTGCTGATACGAAGTTTTTTTCTTAAGCGCAACCAAGACACACACCAGACAAGTATTTTTGCAAAGTTTGAGAGCTCTTTGAGCACTTTAGCGAATTTTATGACGACATGAAAATTGAAGTTTTGCAAAATTTGTCTAATATTTGAAATGACGTAGCTCAGCGGTGCCTCAACCAAATTTAACAATCAATAAATTAAAGACAGTTATCTTGCCGAGGCACCATTTTTGCCGAATTTTAGTTAGTGGCGGTAAATTTTTAGTTATTTTAGTTTCTATCAAAAGTGACGTTTTAAAAAGCCTATCATGTTGAGCCAAATCATAACAATTACAATTCAAGAAGTGCGGTGCCTCCATATACGTCTGTTCTAACCGTGTGCAAAGTTTTATTTGAATCGGCTTTTGCAGCTGAGAGTAATCTTGAAAAAATGAGCACCATAGCCCAATTTCAGAAACCTGAAGTTTGCCTACACATACGTATTTCCCAAAAAATAGAGCTAATTTTTCTGTACTAAGATCCGCTGAGAAAAGTTTCAGAAGCCAAAAAGTAGCTAACGAAAAATTAGTTTGAAAAATAGTGTATTTTTGTCAATATTGGTCAACGTATTTCGGAAATTTTTTTTAGAAAGGTTTGCCTACACAAACGACTAAAGCTTCGTTTTTCTTTAGATTTCAAAATAAGCTTCTAGATTTTTTGCAATTTATCATTATTGGTGTGAGTACTTTACAGTTTACGCACAGTTTCACAGTTCAAACAGGTATTACTCCTCAACCACTCAAGCAATTTGTACTAAATTTTGTGTGCATGAACTAGAGCATGCACATGCTTTTAGTCTGTGAAAACAATTTAAACAAAAAGTTTTATAATTGTTTTATAAGTTTTATCGAATGTGAATAGGTTTTCAAAACGTCATTTTTCCGATTTTGCGACTTCACTGCTAACTGTACGCTGCATCAATTTTGCTGAAACTTAATTATTTATTTATTTAGTTAATTAATTATTATTTTATTATTAAATTATTTGCCTTGAAACATATTTTTAGAATATATAAAGAACAATGACCTATCTTTCACTGAAAAAGTTTTATAGTCGCGCAAAATCGACTGCTTTCGCGACACTACCCCCTTAAGGCCTTAATGAGTGAAAATCACCGGTGTAACGAACTGACGCAGTATTTTGTGTTTCAGCAAACGAATGCGGCTACGTGTCTCAGCGCGGGAACTGGCAGTACGCTCAGGACAGGATCGGAAATCTGGACACCGGGGTGCCGGGACCGGGTAAGTTGAGTTGCGGCAGTACATTAGACTAGGGGGATAACATTTGGATGGAAAAGGGATGCTCATAAATGCTGGTTGGTATGTGTCAAACTTTCGACGGTTTGGGAAATGAGCCTTTGTGGGAAGGGGGAATTATTTAACCCTTCTTGGAAGGAGATTGAAGGAGACCTTTAAAGGGAGGGGGTGGTGTGGTGCGGTTCTAGACTCGAGAAGCGACAAGGACCGTTCTCGGGAGGTGAAAATCTGGATTACGGAGCAATATTAACCCCATCCTATACCTGTCGCAATTACGGTCACAGGGGGAGGGTTGGCGTAGGGTTGCGGCACATTCCGAAATACCGGGAAGGAAATGGCATTCATTAGGTTCCGGGAACTGTTATTCATGACCTTGTAGTTTTATGACACTGCCGAGAAAATGTTCCGACGCATTCGCGATTGGTGTGTGTATATGCATGCATTATATATATAACTTGTTTTTGTTTAGCCCGAGGCAACAGCTATCTGGGTACCGAAGTGGGACCTGCAGACACAGCGCTGCTGAAGACAGAGACCTTTGACTTCGAAACCCTGGAGGAGACCTACGAGCTGGAGTTTTGGTACTGGGAGACGACCGAAGACGTGGTGATGCGCGTGTGCCAGAACGAAAAGGACTGCGGGTTCAAGACCAGGGCGGGCGTCAGGGCCGAGGACAGGCAGTGGAAACAGGGACGCATCATACTCAATCGGCAGAAGCTACAACAGGTCCACTCAAAGTTTCTAGAACTTTTAGCCTAAGCATGACTTAGCTACACAGCTGTATTCGGTTAAAATTACGAAATAATCACGCCATTAATAGTGGATCCGATCAAAATGTAGAATGTACTTATTTCATAATTTGGCCGGCTGAACGGACAAACGGCTGTAAGTATGAATCGAGCCGAACATTAAAACAATTTCAATAATTCTGCCAGCCTAAATTAGACTAACGTAACGTAGTGAGACTTGTTTGACGTCAAAATAATCAAGGTAATCATGTCTTCTTAATCAAACCAATCTAAATCTAGAGTTTCAGATCTCGGTTTTGTGCGCGAACACGGGCGAGCAGTTTGGTGCGTGTGGGATCGACGAAATCGACGTGGTGGACGGCTTCGGACGCAGTGTATGCAAATGAACTATATTACGTCTTTCTTCATCCTAATAAAACTTTATTGCGTTTTTCTTTTATGACCTACTGAATGAAGTAGAGGTGACAAAAATGAGGCATGCTGAACTTGAAACACCATCACTTTCAGCCCTCGGTTTTTGACGTTACACTGTCACAGGGAAATTTTTCCCCCGTGAAATTTTTCCCCCCGGAAAAATATCCCTAGGGAAATTTTTCCCCCCGGAAAAATTTCCCTAGGGATATTTTTCCCCCCATTATATGGGGGGAAAAATTTCCCTGACCAAAATTTTAGTACTATTTAACAATTGCTATGTGGTCAGCCAAGTAAACATTCAATTTCATTATATATTATTGTAAGTATAACATACCCATTCACGTACCTTTAAGATACCATAGATTTAAGGTAACATAATAGATGCTTTAATTACTGAAACTACATACTAATAGCTAGTGTTGAAACTATTGCTAAAGCTATTCATTTAACTTTCGTAAAACTGAAAAGCGTAGCGATTTTTTAGCTTTTAAGCCTTCAAGGGTCAAAAAGTTTGACTCTTGAACCATAACCATGACCATTACCTTTCACCATGACTCCGCGCTTACGGGCGGGCGGGGTCTTGATTACCTCACGGGCTGGTAACCCACGCTTCAAATTTGTTTGACCCAAATCCAACCAGGGTGGACGCGGGTCGTGGGAGCCCGCGGGTTGGGTTGGGTCGGAAACCTTGAGCCGTGGGTCGACCCGCGGCTACCCACTTCAGGGCCCGGTTTCATAAAAAATGAATCGCGATACATTAGTAACACTGGTGCAGCATAGAAAATCACGTATAACTTGGCCATTACACAATATTTCTGCTAGAAATTTTCATGACAGACAGCCAATATGTTACACCACGTGTGGTTCAAATCTCATAAAAGTCAAGTTATCCAGTGAAAACTATAGCTAGCTTGAAGTCATTCATTAGTTGCAAATATTAGTGATTTTTTCGGAACCACTAGGATTTACTAATATTTGGAACTAATGAATGACTTTGACTTAGCTAGACTTTTGTCTGCATCGAGCAAATGTGACAAAAGTTTACACACACATTATCTAACATATTGGCAATACGTCGTAAAAATTTCCAACAGAAGCATTAAGTTAACACAGTTATAACTTATTTTCTAGCTTATATCAGTGTTACTGATGAATCGCAACTGATCTTTTATGAAACCGGGCCCAGGCCGCGCGGGTCGCTAAATTTTTTCTGACCCGCGAAACCTGAAAAAAATTACCATGCCCGACTCCAATTTTACAAAAATTTGAGTATATAGTGCGTAATAGTGCCATTAGTTTAACCCTTTCATGCCTAAAGGATCATGGGAGATACCACATGATGAACTACCATATCTGGGGCTATGCAACTTGACTAGTGTATTCAAGCGACAGTATCTTTTAACCGTTTTTATGGGGAATTGTAGGTCTTCGCATTTTGCCGGCAATTTTTACTCCTACTGCCACTCATGTGCAAATTTGACTTGTTTTATCGCAAAAGTAGTGTTTTCTTTACGGCCACATTATGAAATTCGAATGCAACTCTGGCCGTCTGCTTTTTGTGCATCATATACAGCGTATAACGCAGTTTATTTCTAGCATTCAACTATGGCAGGCGCATAGTTGCTGTGTTGATACTCTAGGGTGAGGTACATATGCCTGAGCGATGGCGCAAATTTTTACAAATTCTCAACTTTGAGCGCTTATAACTCAAAAACGGTGCGTCCTAGACCCTTAATCGACTCACTGTGTTTTGTTCACCATTCATTTCTTTATCGAACGGTCGTTTTGCGAAGTTTCTACGACGCACGTAGCTCGAGCGATGTCTAAAAAACTAGAAGGTGTCAGATTGAGGCTGTTTGTCAGTGATACTCTGGGCATTAAAGGGTTACAGTAGCAATGTGAATGCAGCCTACTGGTGTGCAATGTGCAAATTGTAGGTACATGGGCCGTGTCTTCTGCAATTTCTTTACGGCTGGCTGAGCATCGATTGTGAAAATTGTGCAAAATGACACAAAATTCTCAGAACGGTTTCATAAATTTAAAAAAAATGTCAAAATCGTTGCTTTTTGGCCCAAAAGGGTGAAAATTGCGTCACTTTTATTCCTGTACAGTTTCAGTAATTAAAGCATCTAGGATGTTACCTTAAATCTATTGTTATCTTAAAGGAACGTGAATGGGTATGTTATACTTACAATAATATATATTAAAGTTGAATGTTTACTTGGCTGACCACATAGCAATTG
Source organism: Trissonchulus sp. WLG1_4 (assembly GCA_030248245.1). NCBI lineage: Eukaryota > Metazoa > Nematoda > Enoplea > Enoplida > Ironidae > Trissonchulus > Trissonchulus sp. WLG1_4. Next base: position 87,659 of record JASANF010017492.1, read on the forward strand.
TTAAATAGTACTAAAATTTTGGTCAAGGAAATTTTTCCCCCCATATAATGGGGGGAAAAATATCCCTAGGGAAATTTTTCCGGGGGGAAAAATTTCCCTAGGGATATTTTTCCGGGGGGAAAAATTTCACGGGGGAAAAATTTCCCTGTGACAACTCCACTAGCCAAGAGTCTACAAAATATGCCTGCAAAAACTTCTGGGCCCGATTTATCGAAGCAAAATGTTCGTCGTTGAAAATGTTCGTCGTTGAAAATTTTGGATTGATCGAAACATTTTCAACGACGAACATAACAAGTAATTATAGGACAAATGTTCGTCGTCGAAAAACAAATGTTCGTCGTTGAAAAACAAATGTTCGTCGTTGAAAAACAAATGTTCGTCGTTGAAAAATTTTCAACGGCGAACATTTCAACGGATGTCTTGAGCTCCGTTGAAATGTTCGTCGTTGACAATTTTTACAACGACGAGCTTTTGTCTTTTAGAACATAATAATGTTCTAAAAAACCAAAGCTCGTCGTTGAAAAATTTTTCAACGACGAGCTTTTGTCTTTTAGAACATAAATGTTCTAAAAAACCAAAGCTCGTCGTTGAAAAATTTTTCAACGACGAACAATTTCAACGACGAACTTTCAACGACGAACATTTGATGTTTCGATAAATCGGGCCCTGATGGACCATAATCGTGAACCACAAGCTGCTACTACTGCTACTACTACCACTACTACAAACTGCGAATTGTATTCTGATTTAACGCAGACGTATGTAAGTTTTAGCTACAGCAAGGCTAACACAAACATAATATACGGCCGTTTGCACAAACATTTCTCGAGGTACTCTGTTCTGCAACTATTCTGTTTTGGAGCCAGTCGGTGATAATTTCAAACTGCCAAAACTGAGTACAAACTGGAAGCCTAAACATAGGTTGATACAAACTCTGACTCTAAGGCTCGATTCATATATACTTACAGCCTCATGTACGTTCAGCCGACAAAATGACGAAATAATGACGTCACACACGCTGGCTGATCCACTGCACTAGGCTGCTAGTGACGTCATTCTGCAGGCTGAACGGACATACGGATGAAAGTATGAATCGACCCTAAGGCCAAAATCTACTGTTGGCCTAAATCGTAGGTACCTATTTTTTGAAAATGCAGAATTTAACGCAAGTCATCAGGCTGGTGTAACCCAGAACGCTACTTTATTCCGAATAACAGATGTGACAGTATAAATAACATTAACAGATAAATATAAGCACGACACGACATATAAATACAATACTGTACAAAAAACAAACTATAAAAATCATTGCAATACAAAATCTAAAAAGATGCTGATGAAAACACAGGGCCAATAGGGCAAAAAAACTACACAAATATTTGTAGTAAATATAATAATAAAGGGTCACTTTGGGGGTGTGTTGCTATTTTGCACGCTTTGAAGCACAACCTGCTATCCCCCCTGTTAAGATACGGGTCGATTCATACTTCTGTACGGAGATAGGAACACACGCACAATTGGATGAACGGACGTCCGGACAAACTTAACGGCGGAACGCATGTCAAAGTCATACAATCGTCCGGACGAATTAAAAAGCTCTAAAATATAGATCTGATAAAATAATTTGTACGTATGTGGCCATTCGTACCAATGCGCATTTGCCCTAAAACCTGATAATAGAGAAAACAGAAAAACCGGGATTCGTCCGTTTGTCCGTCTGTCCAAACGAAGAACGAATCGACCCTAAGAAGGTGTTGCTTCACTGTGCGCTATAGTAACAGTCAAAACAGACGGGTGTTGGTTGCAACCGTTTTGTTGTTCACTCTCCACCTAAACTGCGGGCAACTTGGGAGTTGCCTGTTGTGTGCTATGAGGTATTAAAAAGTTGCGGAGGGGAGAGGGGCGTGTTGCCATGCAGTGTGGTAATGGGGACAGCCTTTTTGCCCCCCTCTGCTATCATGTCCAAATACTGCATCAGATACATGCGGGCGTCCCAGAGGGTACCCAGGAAAAACCGGGACTGTAGAGGCCCTGGGGCGGAGGGGGCAGTTTGGGCGATGCGGATCTCCCCCCAGTAGCTGTGGTCCAGTCGTCGTTTCAGCAGCCGCACGCGGCACTGGTTGCCCCCCTCCCCACCGCCCCCCAATTCCATGCGAAACCCCCCCTCTACGCTCCACTCTTCGCCGTCAGCCCCCTCTTCCAGTTCCACGTTCTGAAACAGCAGTAGTGGCTATTGTAACTACTAAAGGCTGGAATTCACAATCTAACACTAACACTAAAGTTTTCCTTAAAAGCTAGTGACACTTAAATTTTGGCTAAAAACACTTGAAATGTTAGTGTTTCAAGCCCAAATTTAAGTGTTTCACTAACTTTTATGGAAAACATTAGAGTTAGTGTTAGGTTGTGAATTCCAGCCAGAGTTAGTGTTAGGTTGTGAATTCCAGCCAAAGTCTGACAAGAAATAGTTGCACCGCTTGAGAAAACGAAACATGTGATTTCGCTACGAAAAGACTAGATTTTGACTATCAAGAGTACAGCAAGTATATAGTCGCAGAAGTCATGCCACTGAAATAAGTTAAGTGGCGCATCTATTTTTTGTCAAACTTTAGTTTGGTGATAGATCTATTCAAAGCGACCAGTGTATTACCTAACAAAGCTAGTATATTTTTTTAATCCTGGTTTCAACTTGTCCTTAAAGACACTCACATAGAAGGGAAAATAACATGCCTTAACAAGTTGCAACATGCCCTGCTAACGTAATATACTTTTTTATAGATCAGAAATTATACTAACAAATTAATTTGTCAATCAATCAAATTATAAGAAGTTTAAAAAAATTTAATATGGTAATTATTTTCAAATAAATCGCCTGTGCTACTCATGCGAAAGTCTGCATATTACGACAACTTCAGACAACATACATTATAACTTAATGGGTGGAATTCTAGAAGCCTGATTAGCGACTGACTAACTTAATCACTCGCTAAACGCTCGCTAAACACCCTGACTATCTTGATCAGTATTCTAGAAAATTTTCTACTTACATATGTCTGAGTGTGTGTGTTTTCATCAATTTGGCTGGTCACGATTTTTCGTATTGAAACGCTCAAAACGAGTGATTAATAATCAAGTGGTTAAACATGACTAAACATATTTGGAGACTGATTAGCCATTGATTATCTTTTAGTCAGTGATTATCTTTTAGCCAGTGATTTCAGCCAGCAAACAGCATAATAAATTAATGTATATTTTTCTGAATAACTATTTAATAATTCTTACTCAATGACAGTAATTATTAATACTTCATTAATTAATAATGATGCGGGCATTAGAATAAACATGGGTCCGACCGGACCAGCCGGGATGCCTGACCTTTTTTAGGGTAGTGTTTCACAGGCGAGCTAAGTATATCTGTGTCAAGCCGCACAAGTGAAAAATACCAATGCTGATTGCTGACTTCAGCTAAAACCGGCTATTTCAGTCAAAAAGCGTATCTAAAACGGCTATTGGCGGCAAAAGCTAAATCGCCTCCTTTAAGGGTTCTCCACTCGATTACGAAAATAGCAGTAGTCTTGCTATAGCCAAGTTTCTTCAAACAAAGCGTGGCGATGTGGAAATGACTATAATAGCCACGGCAAGCAAAAGCCGCGGCGAAACTGTGTAAGCGGAAATATGCTGAAAATTGTCACAGCTGTTAACGGCTAATTTAGACAAATTATTTTTAATAATGGGCTACGAGTAGCTATAGCCAAATCGCTGTTTTCACGAGGCATTTAAAAACCGTCATACATGGGATATTTACCAGACTTTTGATCCTATGAGTGACAGGCAGTCTTCCAGAAACAAATGGTGTGGTTTCGGACCACCAAAAAACTAGACACGAAAATCGTGCAAAAACATAAATTAAATTTTAAAAAATATGTAATAAAGTAAATTTGTATTTTTGAAGTCCTGAGGTCAAGAGAAGTCCATTGGTACCAAAATTATGCAAATCGGTTCAGTAAATTCCATTTTTTGTGAACTTAGACTTGCCGCAAGGCTCGTCTAAGTTTCCATTGAAATTTCTCAGAAGATAAACGACTGATTAAGTTGAGCAGCCTTCTAGAATCATGACTATCTTTCTCAACGTTCTACAGAGTTTTGTCATTACGAATTCTACACGCTGAGAATAGGCTCGTCTGAACGCATTCTGCACTGAAGATAATCACTCGTTTAGAAATTGAAGATAAACGCGCGATTATCTCGTAATCACTGACTAACTTAATCACCCTTCTAGAATTCCACCCAATATGTTTAAATATTTCATTATTTTTGCTTACAGATTAGTGAAACACTCGAATTTTGGCTCACAATTCGTGCTTGAAAAATGCGGTAATCGAATCAAAAACTTGATTTAAGACAAACATGAATTGCTCAGTGGTGAATTGCACGATAATATGGTTAGTAAATATTCAAATATTAGAAATGAATGCAATGTTATATATTTATTAATAAAATGAGTACATAATAGGGAAAAGTATGATACTCTTCCCGATTCTAGCTAATCGGCCGGAACAATGCTGTTTCCGAAATAAGTTTACGCCATGATTTCAGGAGGGACCCCCTTCAAATCAGGGATGTCTTTATTTCAGGGGGTACCCCTTTGTTTTTATGGACTTTGTGGTGAGCTGGTAGTGTGCTGAAACGAAGGGGGGGCCTCAAATCAAAACACATCCCTGATTTGAGGAGGGTCCCCCTGGAATCAAGACATGTCTTGTTTGAAAGGGCCCCCCTGAAATCCAGGCGCAAAAGGTCTATTTCAGCAATAACATCGTTCCGGCCGATTAGCTAGAATAGGAAAGAGTGTCAAACTCTTCCCTGTTATGTACTCTTCCTAACAAGTAGTAAAAAAAGTAAAAAACATCTATTCATATGTATAGACTACATACCTTTTGTTTGTGTTGGTGAGTCGTGATAATCTGCAGAGGGGACTGATAGGTGAACTGTGAGGGGTCCAGGAAAGAGGGGGCTCGTCCTTCCTTACCCGGCCCCGGCCCCCCCACATCCCCCACCTCTGGCTGTACCCGTTCACCTACAACAACGCATTCAAAAATTAGTTCTTATTACCCGAACTGATTCAAACAACCTGCGTATCAGAAAATCTCCACCTTCTAGTCGATACATGTACTCCCGGTAGTACCAATACCAAATGATAGTAAAGTCTGACAAAAAATAGTTGCACCACTTGAGAAAACGAAACATGCGATTTCGTTACGAAAAGAATAGATTTTCACGAACAAGAACACGAAGTAGTCAGTCGCAGAAGTCATGCCACTAAAATAAGTACATAATTGGCGCATCTATTTTTTGTCAGACATTAGAAGCCGCATGACACTGTCCTAATGCATGCGCTTACTATATTGCTCAGTCCACACAGCACAATGCCATCTCTAGTCCAGCATACAAGCAGCACCCAATGACTCCTATGCCTGTCAACACTGACCTGTCTCATTTTCGTGCTGCGTTTTGCTGCGCTTAGCGCAATGCAGCAACAGCGGCGCAGTTTGTTGCGCCAGCAGCTGAAACTCAGCCCGGCGTTTGTGCGTAGTGCGCTCGGTGCTCCGTGCCAGCATCTGGGCTAGCTGGGCGGAGAGGAGCGGTGCGGAGTGGTGGGAGGGCCGGTGCCGGGCCAAGAGTGACGTCAGCTGCTGCTCAATTCGGTTCCGGTGCCTCTGGCTCAGTGGGCCTCCCCCCTCCGCCTCCGCTTCCCACACCACCTGGCTCACATCCCACATCAGGCACTCCAGGCTGGGCCGCAGCACCGCCCACTCCCCCTCCCCCTCCCCACCACTGACCCCCTCATCTGGTTTCTCTTCCGGGTCGCTGAAACAATATTTATAAATATGTACCGTTATTTTCTTTGCCTACTCGTCTAATACGCAGCGGCCACTCACAAAGATAAGATTTACAAGGCTTGACTGAACTCAGTCTAAAAGCGATAGCTTGAACACCTTTGTGAATCCCGACCATTTTACTTAAGGGGGTAATTGCGTTTTTAGGTGTTTTTTTGAAAAGCCATAGCTCAGCGTTTACAAATTCAAATCACAAGCGGTGTTTTGCATTAGGTTTAACAATATGTTTCCTAAATGTATGCCATGCATTGAAATTTAACCTGTGATTTTGTTTCCAGTATAGGCGACTAAAGAAAGGTCCTTTCCAAAATATTACAATTTTTTACAAAAAGTTTACGCCACAGCTCTGAATCATACGATTACCTGTTGGGGCTGAAAGTTGGTAAGGTTTTTGACATGTTTAAAATCCCCAGGCATGTCCCCCACTTTTTTAATAACTAGTCAATTTACTGAGAAAATAACTGAAAAGCAAACGCACCGAAAATTTAAGATATTTTTTGTAATTAAAACCCTCTAAAAATGTCCACAGAAGATATTTCGAAAAAGTGAGAGACATGCCTGGGGATTTTGACCTTTACAATACTGTCCCAAAAATTTATGCTCAGGCGTCACTTATAACTTGAGTACTGGTGGCGCAAAGTTAACATAGAAATCACAAAAACCTCGAAAACGCAACTACCACCTTCTGCGATCAAACTTGCCCCTCCAGGCTACTCTTTTCATTTTCGAACTGAAAACAGCAACTAACTTGACTCCAGTGCCCCCCCACGTGCTACATGGTGTACTGACTCTGAGGAGTTTACCACCACAACCCCCCCCCTTATATACACGCAACGCAGAACGGTGTATTGTCCCGACGTATTCTTAGTGTTTCACTGAGCCGTGGCATAACAGCACAGCAGAAACCTGATTTCAGTAGCCCGCCTGGGCCAGTACACTTGCCTTCATTAAACACATTAACAATCTCACACACACACAACTTTTGTTTTGCAAACTTTTTCCAAAAATACAGCGACACCACTGTTTTCTGCGACTAAACATGACGTGCTTTATTTTCATAAAATCATATGATTGTGCTGTTTATTGTTATTAAACATATTTTGGTTCCTGTTATTGTCTCACGAATCCCTGGGGATTATCTGGAGCAAAGCAGCTCATTTCATCCAACTCAGGTACTACTCTGGCCATGAGCCTAATCTAAGCCTAAGCCTAGTGGCATAAACAGATTACTAATCAATCCAGGACCCTTGGAAGGAGGGTCCCAAAAACTAGAGTGAAAGTATGTAAAAATGGCATTTTTTAAAATGTTGAAATAGTTGATGGTATTTTTGGGTGATCAAGCAGTGAAGTCCTAAACACCTTATCAGACAAGCCCGCAAAGTTTTGAACGCCGTGTCCCCGTTACATATATGAAATCTAATTTGATAAATCCAATTTCGGGCAAGACCTTGCGTCATATATGTATGAGAGGGGAATGGGGGGGACCCTCTCCTCAAATTGAGGGTTCACAGGGGAGGGTCTCGAAAATTGGGGTAAAATTTAGTAAAAATGGCACTTTTCTTTAGTCGATCACGGGGGGAAGGTCCCAAAATTTGTTCGCATCGCCACCCCCAAAAAAAAATTAACCCCGTTACATGTACCTATATAAGCCTTGCGTATTATTCACAGCAACAGGAGTTACTGTACGTACAAGAGCAAGGAAAAGTCCCCCTTTATTAGTGTCTTAATTTCAGGTGTAGCCATGCCAGGCGTCGTCCCGGGGGGGTCCAGTGCCGAACGCGAGACCATGCTGTGCAGTCGCCGCAAATGGCACTTTTGTTGTCGAGTCGTGCTGCGTCTTTTCGTCATCCGAAACACCATTTTGGCTGCCCTGGCCACAGGGGGCTATTATACGTACCGGGCCCGCCCCTTTCTGTTCCTGATCTGCTGGTGCTGTCTGGGCGTGCTGCCTGTGTCAGTACTCTCGTCAGGCCTGCGCACTCAGCGCCGTGTACTCTTGCTGCCCTTCCTTTTGCTCACAGTCCTGGAGCTACTAATGCTCTTGGCGCTAGCTGGCTATCTGCTGCTGCAGCCCTGGCAGTTTCGTGAATGGACCGACACGCTGGCCAGTCACATGGGTCGTCCTCTGACGGAGGGGGCCCATACGGGGGACGAATGGTCAGGGGAGGGGGGGCAACAGGACCCCTACTTCCCGGTGAGCACCAGTATAGTCTATGCCATGATCCTGCTCATTTCTCTGCTCAGCTGCGTCGTCACCATCCACCTGTTCCGTCAGATGCCCCTCTGGGCGCGTCTGGACGGGGAGGGGCCTGGGACCGAGAGCCAGGGGGAGGCCGTCGCCATGGCAACCGGCCCCCCCTCCTACGATGATGTGGTCAAAACCCCGCCCCCCTACCAGCAGGCCATTCGAACCATCTCCATGTCCACTTGCTCTTCATACCCCGTCACGCCCCCTCAACACCCAACCCTATTGGTGCCCCCTCCAATCCAGCCTGACCCCCCCACCGACATTCCGGTCCCCCCCTCAGTCATTCGCTCTATGTCATAGTTTGTATATACTCTCGCTAGCACAGCCTTCATGCATATATACATAGTACATATGTCGTAGGCCAGTAGAGGATTTAGTCAAATCACGGATTGGTCTAGGCCAGTAGAGTACAAACATGAGAGACTTTTGCAAGGAGACAATTCGGCAAGTTAAAAGGGCAAATGGCTGCAAGAACAAAGAGGTGAAAGGTCAAATAAGTGCTATGCAGGAAATTTTAATAATCACAATATTTGGTGTCAAATTTGAGGGAAGGGACTTGTCCCGGTGTCTCAAATCTGGGAGGCGGCTTGCCCCCTCAGACCTCCCCATGTACATCTGTGGTATTATGCTTGCTGTCTGATGTTTAGATCCAACAGTTCAATAGTTCATAATTCGAATTCAACGTGTTCCAGGTGTTGTTGAGTTTAGTTGTAGATGAGCTTTTCAACTCTTTGTTAATACCATGCACGCATTTCCTCTTTTAACTAGCCGAATTGTCACCTTGCAAAAGTCTCTCGTGTTTGATACTCTACTGGCCTAGACCAGTTCAGGATCCTCCACTGACCTAGTCCAATCCCTGATTGGACTAAATCCTCTACTGGCCTACGACACATAAACTTGTAAAACGACCAATATTTACCAGTGTGCCAGTAAATATTTACCTGTTGATACAATGTATCTATGCCTTATTTGTTGCGCCTGCTTAAATGTAATATTATCGTATCATATCACTACCAGTTGAAATTCGGAACCGAAATCCACGCTTATCCGAACATGATGTTTGCCCTAAGAGCCACCTTCACACAGATAACTATACACATATCGACAAAGCGTGCATAAAGGCAACGGTACTAAAGTCCAACCAAAAACTGCTGTACCCTGACACAGACCCGACCATTAATTTCATTACGAAACTAAAGTGTTCAAAATTTTATGGTCAGACTCAAACTCAAATCATCAAGAGTGCAGCAAGTAGTCACAAAAATCACACCCTCTATTTTGGGTCCTCAAGTTTCGGCCAGACTTTGGTCACAACAGGTCATATAACACAAGGCCGAATTGTCACGAGGCCGAATCGTCGCCAGGTCGAAAATATTGCACGAGGTCGAATCGTCTTTGTCTTTTTAAGGCATAGTTTAGGCTTTGTTGGCACTTGGCAGGATTTTTACAGAAAACTTCGATTTTTTGTTTCTCAAGCCTGAGGCTAAGCCTAAGCCTGAGCTTAAGCCTAAGCCCAAGCCTAAAGCCCAATTTTAAAACCGACAATTCGGCTTAGTGACGATTCGGGCTTGTCCAACATTTCGGCCTAGCGACGATTCAGCCTCGTGTAGACACGCCGCCACGCCAACATACGCTGTGGGTGGCTTGGCTCGCTGGTCATTAATGTGCAACAGGACGCAGCCCTGGTGGTAGAGGGGGGCGTGAGCGTGCTCCAGTATGTCCGCCAGGAAGGGGGGCAATTGGTTGCGGTCCAGATAGGATAGCAGGTCGGCGGGATGGTTGTAGGGGAAGGAGTTGGTTGCGTGATCAGCGCAGTTGCGCCCGGGGATGCTGAGGCTGAAAGAGTTGCGCTCCAGGCGCAACGAGAGCGGGCGCAACTGGCCACCAGCCACCAGCCGGCGCATCTCGCCGACGCTCGGACCACCGCACTCCGTTACGGCCATCGCCGACTAAAGTGGAAAAAATACCTAATGCTTAAAAATAGCATTCCTGAACCTCTAAGGCTCGATTCATACTTACAGCCGTATGTCCGTTCAGCGTGCAGAATGACGTCACTAAAAGCCTAGTGCAGTGGATCAGCCAGCGCATGTGACGTCATTATTTCGTCATTTTGTCGGCTGAACGGAGTTGCGGCTGTAAGTATGAATCGACCCTAAAGGGATTTCACAAAGGTGGTTTACTAAACCATAGTTTTATGTACGTTTTCATATGATATGTACACAATTTCATTACGAAATATTGCCTCATTCGTTATAAATTTCGTCGATATTTTCAAACCCTGGTTTTTTAGCTCAGCTAAAATTGCAACAGAACAGAATTACTTCTGCTAGCTTGAAATTCCAATTGACCGAAGACCACAGTTTAAGACAATCTACTAAATTCGTAACGAATCAGGAAATATTTCGCAATAAAATTACGGAAACATCTTGCAAAATATAATATGTACCCAGATTTATTTGTCAAAATCCACACCTCGACTAAACATACATTACTACTGGTGCACTTATTTTTGTTCAGATGAAATTAACTAGTATATGGGGACCCTAAAAGCTGAACGAAGCACCAATCAGACATGATTTACTCTGCGTCAAAAAAATCTCGGTGATTTTTTTTCGCATTTTTATCGGCTGAACAGACATACGGCTGTATGCACAAATCGACAAAAAATTATCCACTGACTTCATAATGTACTATCTCATTTCTGTGGACAGTAAGAGACAACATCAATTAAAAAGTAATCACAACGCAGTAAACTACGATTTATGAAACTGTTTATTATAACAAAACAATACATTTCATGATAATATGACGGAATGGCTTAGCACAAATAAACAAACAAATTATGTATGCTTATTCTCGATTCAGACAGTCTTGCCAAAAGCTACAATTTCGACATTATGGGTGTCCGTGAACAAATGTTACAAACGGCTGTCTAAGGGCCTATTCCTTTACCAGATTAAAGGGTTAATTATAATCGGACTAAACGGTTTAAAAATTAAGCTTAAAATGCCATTCCAAAACCTCCAGATTAAACGGACTTAACTTCTAGCGCGCTGGTTTTTAATCGGACTAAGCGGACTTCACTATGCACGCTAATGTTAAACGTGCATGTTAAATCCGTTTAGTCCAGTGGCAGTGTTGGAATGGGGTCAGACTAAAATTAAGCCGCTGACTTATTTTAACTCGTTTAGTCCCTTTAACCCGATTTGCCATTCCAGAACCTCTGACTAAAATTAGTCCAGTCCGTTTAATCCGGTAAAGGAATAGGCACTTAGTATGAACGCCAACGTCAAATACTTTCTATTATGTAGGAATCCCACAAAATCAATAGCAAGTGATGATGGGGGTTGTTAGACGTTAGGGGTTCAGAGTTCATCAATTTCTGGTCAGACTTTTGTTAATATTTAGGAAAAAAGTGTAGATCATAGCTGCTGCTGTTGTTACGTTGCTGTACAGCAAAGGAGAGGTGTAGAGCCATGAGTCTCGGGTTGGTGGCCTGGGGGGTGATAGACAGGCTACCCTGAATTATATCCCCCTGTTCCAGACAAAGTGCGGGGGGCAGGGGTCGCGGCAGGTACAGCACCATCTGTTGCCAGTGCGTGGGGGGGCTATAGGGTCCTGTGTCCAGGGTCCGGGAGGGGCATAGGTCCACGGAGAACCACAGGGCAAAGGCAGCAAGGGGGGCTTGGCCGAAGCAGTCAAAGCGGAACGAGCCCGAGACGCGGTTTAGATCGGAGGGGGCTAGGGTGGTCAGGGGGAGGGTGCTGAGTCGACAGGGGTGGCCGATCACGTCCTCTGGGACAACGGGGTGCACGAGCACATCCCCTGCCCCCTCCAACAATTGCTCCCAGTGCAAATCCGTCACACTGGACAGCTTCACCTGTAAGCACAGATATACATGAGGGACTGGGGGGGGGGCAGATTTGAGACTTCGGGACAAACCCCCCCTAAGACTTTAGCTGTCGGGGCAAGCCCCCCTTATATTTTTAGGGCATATATATATATATATATATATATGTAGATCTAATTTTAGGCCTCAAGGGCCAAATTGTATAAACCTTGTTCCCGATAGAGTGCTGAGCGATATTTTGACAAACTAACAAGGGGGCCAGGAGTAAACTAGTTTGCGGAGGTTAAGCCATCCTTCCTTTACTCGCTGATGTTCTTCTGCCCCAAATTTTCCGAAACGTGCCCCCCAGCAATCGATCTGGGGGGGGGTTCCCCATCCCAGTTTCATACATACGTTGGAGGGGGGTCACCAGCTGACCTTATACAAGTCTTCTGCTTGGGTCCACGGCGTGTGCACTTCGTCCGCCATCCACTGTGTGTGGGTGAGGGGGGCGAGATGGAGGTGGGCCTGGGAGGGTATCATCAGACCCCCCGGCGCCAATAAATGGTCCCGCGCCCACAGCACCGAACGCAGCATGTATCTACAGCACAGTACCATGCCGATTGCAGGCCTACTTAGGGTCGATTCATACTTACATCCGTATGTGCGTTCAGCCGCTAAGATTACGAAATACTCATGCCCCAGGCTGATATTATGCAATGTGATATTTTCATAATATTGCTAGTAGAACAGTGAACGGACATACGGTTGTAAGTATGAATCAGGGTTTTTTTTTCAAAATCGGATTTCATCATTCTGGCGTCATTTTTAAATTCCTGTCGTCATTTTTATTTTTCGTTCGTCAAAATTAGATTATGGCTTTACAGTACCGTTGCGCTGCAGCAATATTGCTAGTTAGCGTTATCTTACATTTTTATGAAATTTAAGCGGTTTTTTTACCTAATTTTGGCCAAAATTTGTGACACAGATTTCTGTGTTTTTTGGCCAAGAAAAGATGTAAATTACTAAATTGCTTTTTTTTGACAGGGGGGTCAAAATTAAGTAGACCGATGGGAGGGAAGGGTCCCACCAGGGGGAGGGGGGAGGGGTATTACCCAAAGTTTTTGTGCTTTTTGTACATGTATGCTTGTACGTATATACATGTAATCTCAGTCTGGTGGGGGGCTTTTCCCGGATTTTTCAAAATTTTAGGGGGTCTTGTCCGACATATTGGGGACTTGAACTCATAACGGCCTAAAAATGGAAATTTTTTGTAAAATTTGTATATTTTTCGCAATTTTTTAGCTTTTTGCTCATTTTTAAAACAATCTGGGGCAAATTTTTAGTTTTCTGGCACCTTTTTTAACTTTGAGGAGTTTTCTGGCACCCTTAACTTTAAACTTTAGGTTTGCTTGTCCCGTAATCCCAAATCTGGGGGGAGCTTGCCCCCCTGACCCCCTTGTACGTCTATGTGCCGAAGATTTCGGTCAAATTTAAAGTAAAAAAATCGGAGAGAGCATGACCTTTCGATTTTTTGGAATTTATTTAGTTTAATGGAGCTTTAAAAAATTTTCAAAACAAACTAAACAAACTAAACAAAGTTTTAGCAGCCTCTCAAAAATTTTCGCCAATGCTAACGTCTGGCCCAGCAAAAACCCCAGAATTTAACACAAAAATTTGCCGATAACAGCGCATATTGTGCGAACATTATACTATTTTTGGCCGACCGAAAATACCAGATTTAACATTTAACATAATACCCAAAACATTACGCCACAAAAATGCAGGGGTCTAAGAGCGACAAGCCTCAAAAACAAAATTAGAGAATTTTTCACTTTTTAGACCAAACTTGGTCAAATGAAGACGTCTCAGAAATTTTTTCGAGCCGAGAAATTATATAAATGCAAATCACGTCAGAAGCAGAACGTCACATGAGATAGTGCACTAGTAGACTAGATAGGTATATAAATGTACTCGTGTACACATGCAGAGGCTTTAATGAAAGTTAATAAGAAAGACGAGTAAGCCACTAAGTTGCAGGGGTCTGGGGGCGACAGCCCCCAGAAAAAATTGGAGATTTTTTTAATTTTTAGGCCGAATTTGGTCAAATCAACGTCAATATTTGCTCAAAACCTTTCGTCAAAGCTTCGTCATTTTTATTTTCTGAACGTCATTTTTAAGTTTCATTTCTGCAAATGACGCCATTTGTGACTAAAAAAAACCCTGGTATGAATTGACCCTTCTGTAGGAAGGTAGAGCTCAGGGTTACCGATAATGGCTGCAACATTTTCGGCTATGTTCTTTTCTTTGGAATTGGCTTTGGCTGTGAAAGTTTGAATGTTAAAAAACATATGATATAAGCCCTGAAAAATATCATAAAAAGCCAATGCAAATTCAGAAATCACCATACGTGGGCAGCTAGCGAATTCTGGGGGGGGGGGGGTGAGGATGCCTTCTTGTGGGGGTGAAACCCCCCCCCACGCCCATGTATGGAGATCACACACAAATTGAAACAAATGTTTATCAATAGTCAATACTCACAGGTTACAGACGTTTCCATACATGTATGAGGGAGTGGGGGCCGGGGGTTTGCCCGTTCAGTCACCAATATTACAAAAAAACGCCATCATCAGATGTAGAACTAGTAGTAGTGGTCGATAGTGTGACTTTTCAAAATTTTACCTGTTAAACGACGGACAAACAGCTGTGTAGTACGCATCAAATGCCTCGACCTTATAAACAAATCACACCACCAGATCATTTTGTACTATTTCATATTTTCTATCCTACGTGATTAAATGGTGCGAATTAATTTTTAAGTAACTGTGGGGGGGCATAGCTAACTCGGTGAGGAGGCCATATCCCATCCACTCACTGATCAGCACGTCAGCCCGGTCGCCCCCGGTGGCGCCATTCAGTTCAACGGCACCGTCCACCACCTCCACTTTGGCGCCATAGCTGAAACAAAAGAATCAAAAATGGCAGATGCATCTGAGATATGCCTTCCTCTATGCTGTTGAGAAACAAGCAAAGCCCAATGCAAAATTGACGTGGAAATATCAAACCTATATTATCACTGCGTGAAATGAAACCTGCTGCGCAGCAAACAATCATCACAGAAAATGTATGTACACATTATCGAGTCGACAGTTGAGAAAGCTTGTTTCCAAATCTGCAGCACGTTTAGTAGAGAAAAAAGGTACCCTGAAACTCAAAATTAGCTTGACTTGTTCAGTCAGGTTCCATTCTAAAGTTCGGACTAGAATAAGTACAGTCTGTTCTGTTAACTCTGGTAGAGAAATGAACTCTTAGCTCCATTGGAGTTTTAAGGCATCCGCATATATCCCCTATTAAATCCCCCACAGTCCGTTATCTTGCACGTTAACCAGTGCTTAACGGAAGTACATACATGTACATAGATGGAGCGAATTCAGGATCCCCTCCCCAGAAAAAAGGTTCCACAGGAAACGGTCCCAAAATTCTGAGCAAAAGTCGAAAAATGACATTTTTTCGAAAATATTGCAAACTTGACAAAAGGAAACTTTTTTCGAAAATACTGCAACCTTCAACGTAATTTCAGTCGATTAGGGGGGGGGTTGAGGGTTGGTTCCTAACCCCAACCGCCGACCCCCCCCTAGAAAAATTTTTACCCCATTACCCCTGGACATACCCATTTTGTTTGGCGACATTTCTGGCACACTGAGCCATCTGGGGGGCCGCCTCATAAGCCACCACTCCCCTGGCCCCCGCCTGACACGCGAACACGGACAAAATGCCCACCCCCGCCCCCACCTCCAACACCCTCTTCTTGTAGATCTGGGGATAGCTGCGCAGAATGGCCTCACGATATGCCTAAAACAAATGGTTTTGTCTACAGTCAGTGATCTGGGAAAGAATCAACAGAATCTGAGATAAAGATGCTGTCAGCTAACTTAGCTAAGGGCCTATTCCTTTACCGGATTAAAGGGTTAATTATAATCGGTCTAAACGGTTTAAAAATTGAGCTTAAAAATGCCACTCCAAAACCTCCGGATTAAACGGACTTAACTTCTTGCGCGCTGTTTTTTAATCGGACTAAACGGAGGTAACTATGCACGCTAATAAGCGTGCATGTTAAGTCTGTTTAGTCCAGTGGTAGTTTTGGAATGGGGTCAGACTAAAATTAAGCAGCTGACTTATTTTAACTCGTTTAGTCCGTTTAGTCTGATTTTTCATTCCAAAACCTCGGACTAAAATAAGTCCAGTCCGTTTAATCTGGTAAAGGAATAGGCCCTTAGACCACGGTTTGAACGGTTTGAAAAATCTACGAATTCCATTGAAAAAGTGCAGCCAAGATTTATTAATTTCGTAATGCAACTATGTGCAAATCATTAAAAACGTACGTGATAACCATGCTTTAGTAAAGCCACCTTAGTGAAATCCACCCCAAGTTCTCCAACAAATTATGAATTACTAAATTTTCCAAAACAACTCAAAATCTTCTTCTTGCCAATCGAAACAAAAGTCTAGCACCGTTTGGATTGTTGGCGGTCTATGGGGCGCTATATCTACAGTCAGCTGCTATCCTCTAAGGGGCATTCGAATCACCCATATTCTTGGATCTGCAGACCAGCACTCTACCATTTGAGCAACTGGGCCAAAGCTAAGCTGCCGTAGTCCAACAGGTCTATCTTACTTCACACCAACACCAATCTACTTCCTAATGTATACCTACACAAAAGTAGAGCTGCTTCACGACATCACGAGTAGAGGGTGGGTGGGGACTGGGGATAGTGACGTGCCTCACCTGAGTCCTGTGGTAGTCCGTGACCATAGTCAGATGACAGTCTAGCAGAGAATACGACTGGAAGTACTCCTCCTCCTTCCCCTCCGACTCCGTCCCATTCCAGTCACCAGACATGACGCAATCTATGAGTTAATAAACGTTTTATCACTATAAATTATGGTGGTGTTGGATGTTGTTATTTCAACACGGTAGTTCTTCCGTATACGCACACCCTGCACTGACTGAGAGTGAATGAGTGCATCATGTTCCGTAGAGGAACACCGCTGGAAATTTTAAGTAAATTTGCCTCAAGTCCAAAATGCATCAAATTCCGTATGCGCACACCCCTTGCTTCCACTAAGTTTAAACTGTTTCAATCATGCCAGGTCGACTGTTTTGCCCCTGGTCTTCCTCGTATCAGGACATCGTCCGGTGTCCCATGGCAATTGAGAGTCGAGAAACCGCAGTCTAACTAAATTTCCAGCCTGAGTTTAAAGTGAGTGTTCCTCTACGGAAGATGATGCATACTCACGCACTCTCACTCAGTGCACAGTGTGCGTATACGGAAGAGTCACCACTTATCAATGGTGTTTGCTTTATTGTTATTTCAATAGCTCCATTTTCTAATAAAATGTTTTTGTTTCTAATAATGTTCTAACAAAGCGAATATGTAGATAGATACTAAATCGTGTTAATACACAAACTGCACTCTGATTGGCTGTATACTTGCCTTCTTAAATAAGTGGGCCAACTTTTTGTGGTGTGGTCGTGGTCTCACTCTTCTATAACAATGAGGTTATTATGTATACTCTGTCACGCTAAAAACATCGCGCTTAATATCTGCGTTTAGGTAGTACGTAGATAGATACTGGAATATCATCTTAAACATTATTCCCAAACCGTTGGGTCAGACTATAACTAGTTCAGTCTGGCAATGGAATGGGTTCTGTATTTCTACAGTAACGGATCCTCCAAAATGTAAATGACGTCCTTTGATTCGCAAAACACTCAACCAAAATGGTCAGAATACGAAGTCAGCAAAACAAAAAACTGAACATTGAGCGTAACCAGAAATAAAAGCATTTATTTGGTAATCAATTAGACAAAAAGCGGGAGAGCAAACCACAACAGGCCTATGGCACACCTTATTTTAGATTTGTAGTCTTTTCCAAAACTGGATTTAACGGATTACATTTAAAATTTGTCGAAGTCATAAGCTCAGTTTTTCAAAGATGAACAAACTGTCACTGTCCAACTGGGTTCATACTCGTCCTTATGCTTGTCCCTAAGCTCATAATAGCTGACTTGAAAATTGTCCTGAAAAAGAAATAAATAATCTCAAAAGCTAAATCTATTTGGTAAGCTCAATTCAACAAGCAATATACCCTCCAAGCTTGGGCCAAGAGCACAGGTTTTAGCTAAGGCCAATCCTCCCCTCATTTTGTCGCACAGCACTCCCACAAATTCACTGGACATAAGTTGCACCAAGAGTACATGCTGTGTCACACTGCTACGTATATTAGACTGACACAATATAATCATGTACTCTTGTTAACGCTAAAAATATGGCATTGGCATATACAAATAGATTTAAATAAAACCAATAAGTAGATATGGCGGTAGGTGGACTAATTATTGTTTGGTTGGGGGGGGGGCTGGTTTGTTTTGGCTCATTCCAGCGCAAGACCCCCCCCCCAACATAGAGGCAGCAAACGATAGTAGCAGTTAGCAATACTACGAGCAGAATATTATGTACTCTTTTCACTTGGCTTCCATTCTCAGGAGGCTATACACACTTGAGTGTGCGTGTGCATTTTCATAAACTAAAGTCTGACCAAAAATTGCTGAACCCTGAAACAAAACAGGTGGCGTAATTCCAGTAACTCGCTGTACTCTTGATGGCTGAAATTCATTCTTTTCATAATAAAATCGATCGCTTCTTTTGTAGCAGGGTCCAGCATCTTTGGTCAGACTAAAGGTTCAGGCAAAACTAAGAAAACTAGGCTTAGTATTCTTAATATCAATCACACTGTGGGCTCAGGGATTCAAAATTCCTGCACAGCCAGCCTGGTTGGAAGCAAAACAACGTACTCCTGTCACATCCTAATCTCAATGACGCACTGACGTCAAATTGGTGTCATCAATAGTACATAATAGGGATCCCTATTATGTACTCTTGGTGTCAGTAATGTCAGCCACCAATCAGTTCAGCAATTACATTGTGCACTCCAAAATTCCATAATATACAGTAAACATAACTAACAGAGATTAAGTACTATTAAAGCAAACCAATAAGAGAAAAAACATCCTAAAGCAATGTATCATTAAGGTTATGGCATAATATACACAATGGCAAACATGTTATGGTATATACGTATTAATGGCAAACATGTTCCCCCCCCCGCCTTCTGAACCGCAACTCAGTTTACACTTTCTTCTTAAAGTGGTGGTTATGTGGTCAGGGGGGTCTTATCCAAAATTGGATTTATCGGATTAGAATTAACATTATTTCGTCAATAACGCAGCGTCAGTTAAACCTCAATCTATTGAAACTTGGCACACACCGAGGTACTGTATGTGAGCCATGTTGGGCAAAATTTTAGCCGGCTAGTTTCATTTTGTGCTGCGGTATTAGCGAAATTAATTTAAATCTAATCCGTTAAATCCAATGGATAAGGCCAGAGTTAACATTTTGATCCCATAAGATTTCGTCTAAATAAATTTCCAAAACAATGAAGAAAGTAAGTGACTACAGTTTTATAAAATTATAAAAACTCATACATTTTTGTTCGGATACTTTAATATTTTTGGCTAGCTATCTATGATTTCCAATTTAGAAAGCTAACATGGCTAACAGCTACATTTACCAAAATTTATGTGTCAAACTAAACAAAAAATGATATGGGAAGTTTTTGCGTCTTGCTTACCTTAAAAGTTCAATCAAACAGCTTACAGATATTTTTGATAAAAGTTCAAAATTTAAACTGTGAAAATGTAACTACCACTTTAAGCAAGAGTCTTCACTTTGATCCCATCACGAACAGTCTTACAATTATATATAAATAATTATGATACAATAAATTAATAAAAATACAACCAATAATATATACTATACAAACCACCACCAAACCATTTTTATCACTAAGCAAGTGCAGCGACAAATTTTAAAATTTCTAGAAACAATCATTTTTTAGTGTTGATAAAAAACCATGTGGCAAAACTGCCCATATTCCCTGGGGTAGATTCACACTTGTAGCTAATGACCTGTTAAGAGGGCGTAACTTTTATCCGGAATGGCGGAATCTACAATATTTCTCCCGAGAAAACAGTCCAAAAGGGATTAAAAAACCCAAAAACCAAAAAATCACAATTTTCGCTAAAACCTTTAAATTTTACCTGCCCGCCAATGCAACCCCCCCTTCCAAAAACTGATAAACAGTCACCCCCAGACACACGCTATGCCAGTGTACGTACATAATATTGCTTCAGTCAGTGGTGGCATATTATATAAATCTCAATAATTATGGCACATACAAGTAGTTCACTAATAAATATTAATAATAATAATAACAAGTACAAGCACAAGCACACACAAACGCAATATTATGGTCCCACAAGTAAAGGTGCACAGCACTCAGTAGTATTCCACTGGGAGTCGTCGCGGGGGAGGGGACAGGGGCTGATATGTCTCAACACGCACAAGTTATCAATTAACATAGAGTCAGTAGTATCACAGATATTGATATAGTAGTAGTAGTAGTAGTAGTAGTAGTAATAGTAGTAGTAGTAGTAGTAGTAGTAATAGTAGTAGTAATAGTACTAGTTGTAAATCAACTGATTAATTCGTCGGCACACCAGGCCTCTGTGTAGCGAACGTCCACTTCCTGTAGTGCTGGCAGTTTGGCCTGCAACACACAATCAGATACGCTAATCAGACTGAAGCTTAAGGCCGGTTCATACTTGCCCTTAAAGGACAAAACGACAGGGACAAGGACAAGTTTTGGTCAGCTACTGTGAAGAATTGACACAAGCGTTTCGGCTAATTTTTTGCATACAATCTGCAAGTGACCCCAACTTTATCTATGCGAAAAGTTGGCTTATTGGGCCAGGCAGTTTTCTTGGAATCGTTCAAGGACAAAACGATAGGGAAAAGGACAAGGACGAGTATTACCTGGCCTAAGAAGATTTAATTAAGAACATAGAACAAGATGCAAGAAAATTGATGTCATGTTAAATTATTTTTGCGTACTTATCTGAAGTGGGCACATGCCCCACTATCTTACCTAAATTTGCAGCAGAAGGAAGTGCAAACTTCATTTAAATATAAATTTAAATCCGCCAAATCCATTTTTTAATCAATACGAATATAGCCCGGTTCATACTCGTCCTTGCCCTTACAGTTTTTGTCCCCAAGCGATTTCGGAAAAACTGCATAGCCAAATACGCCAAAATGTTTTACAAGACGATAGCTGTTGAGGTCACCTCTAGACCGCATAAAAATACTTAGCTCGGACTCATTTGTCAATTTTTCAGAGCAGCTGACCGAAATTAGTGCTTGTTCCTGAACCCTGTGTCCTTAAAGACAAGTATGACCCAGATTTGAGCTGATATTTCACCTTAAGGCGGGGGCTACCCAGGTCAAAATCAAAGTTCTCCAATTTTGCTTATTTTCACATAATGTTACTCCCCCAAGGCACCCCAACGTCAGATGAGAACAATTAAGCTTGAAGGTGCACTTTTGGTTCAGTGCGTTCGTCAGTGTATTTACATAGGCAAAAGTACGCAAAAAAGCCTAAAAGTAGCCCTTTAGTTGAACAGTTCTAACACAAACCACATCAAGCCAATCAGGCTGAAACTTCGCATGGTAGCAGCCCACATGCATGCGCAAAATCGTATGATCCGGATTTTTGATATGTATTTTCAATTCTAAAATCGAGGGCGAAATGTGAAAAATGGCTGTTTTTTGGGCACGCCAAATTTGAGTGATTTTACATTTGGCGTCACTGCTCAGGCCATGGGCAAAAATTTAAAAAAATGGATCATAGAGGTTGAGATATGACATTAGGCTATTGAATCATGTAAACATCAGCTTCGTTAGTATTAACAAAAATTTCGAGTAAAGGAGCGCTTTGTGAGCACAAAAAACTTTTTTTTGCGCCTATGATTTACACGTAAAATTGAATTTTTAGGAGTCCCTAGTAAAAAATTGGCAAAAGCATTGGTTCCAGTTCGTTACATCTGCGATGCGCCTTCCCTGGGGCTACATTGTGCGCAAATTTGAAGCGAATCGGAGAACCTAAGATTTTGACTTTTACAGGTAGCCCCCCCCCCCC
>JASANF010017493.1:0-20408 GCA_030248245.1 Trissonchulus sp. WLG1_4
CTGTCTGCATTAGTTGTTATTTTTTTTCACAATTCCTTGTTCGAAGTGCTCTATTATACGATGTTGATGAGCAAAAAAGATTTTTCTTGATGTTTGAGTGTTAAAAAGAGAAGTTTATGCAGGTTTTGGGTGTTTATTGACCTCCGTTTTATTTTTGAAAAAATCCGTTTTTTTAGGGAAATCATTATCAAAAAAAACGGACGATTTTTCTTTTTTGCAGGAAAAATAGACTTTTCATAGAAAAAATTTAGATGCTAACATAAGCTGAATATGATTAAGATTCATAATATACATCAACTGTCTGTTTTGACCCATTTTTTAAAAAAATATGACAAAAATTTAAAATCTCCGTTTTTTTTAGTTAAGGTTGCTGTTGACTACTGTTGCTAAAAAGTACAAAGATACTTATTAAAAAACTACATATATCTGCAAAAGTATTATATACATCGAAACATCCGAATGATTTGACATCAAGAAGAGCTGCGGCTTTCGTCAGGGGCGTTACCAGGGCGCTCATCGGAGCAGTGATCTTCAAACCCCTCCGATTCGGTCACCAGAGCGCGTTCCAAAATCACACGGCCTTCCTTGTAGCGCTGATTGTCCTCCGTGGCAAATTCATAGATCCAGCCCAGTTTCGTAGAGCAAACCTAAAACTATTGCAATCATAGAGAGGGGTAGTTCCAATCACATCAGGGCGGTCGGCACTCAACTCAACTCAACTACGACTGCTGGAAGAAACCCTTATTTCGCACTTTGCTCAATGCTGCCTTTTCTAATGCACGTATAAGTAACATCTTGAGTCTTCACAGTTAACACCTTCCGCCGCGGGTAACATTGATTCTTACACTGCACTTTGTTCAAACGACAGTCAGTGGTTTTACAGTTATTTTGCAGTTGCTTAATAAAAAAACCGCCACTACAGGAAGAAAGATAATAACAATACTGTTGGTGTCTAGGATCGACTGTTCACTTTCCGCAGGTCGGGCCAGGTTTCGCAGCGGACCAGTATAACGACGACGCTTGCTATTCTTTCAGTCAACTATATACATTACTAACAAATACCATTAATTATCTAGCAGTCTTTAGCGTCCGAAAGAATAACAAAACTAACCTTACAAGAAACGTCTCTAACCATATGTCGACCAGTCAACATAACACGGTCTTGCACGTCACTGAATACCAAATTTACAACCTGCAACATATATACAGTTCAGTGGCACGTATTGACGTATATAGATATATATTTCTTCTTTTCAATTTTTCTTACAGCGTTTGTGCACTGCTTCACAATCTCTGCATTATGTGGGTGGTTTCTTAGCAGCCTGTTTCCGGCTCTTTCACCACCTTTTTTATCTGCGCCGTATTTATTTGTCCTTTGACTATCTTGACTATTATATATGATTTGTGTGGCAGTCTGAATAAAATAAATCTTATATATAATATATATACCGGATCCAAAATTTCTGCCGGATCCAGATCCAGCCTGAGACACACAGACATTTTTCCAAAAATGAAAAAATTTTCAAAAATTTTTTGTCTAAATTGACAACTGACTGTCCCAGACTTCGATTTCGGGGGGTGGGCGGGGGTCTGGAGAAATTTTTTGACTTTTTATAATAGCGTTTTTTAGCTTTACGCTAATTTGTTATAGCCGCAGCCATATCGAGGGCAATGAATTGAGTCTGTTTGTAGTAAAAATCAGTGGTGCATCCAGGAAAAAATGGAGAATTTGTCAATTTTTAGGTTGAATTTGGTCAACTGGAGACGTATCAGAAATTTTTTTCCGACAGGGAATGTCACATCAGACAGAAGACAGTGCATTACACAACTAAATGCAGCATACTATACTCGTGTACAGTAGCGTAGCCAGGAAAAAATTTCGGGGGGGGGGGGAATGACTTTTCGATTTTTTTTAAATGTGCTAAAATGCACTTAATTTCAATTTTAACGCAAAAAACTACACAAATTAGCATATTTTGTTCAAAAACAACACTAATTTTTATAACCAGAGCGGAATCAAATGTAAAATTGGATCTGAAAACACCGAAAATTACAAAACTCCTGGACCGACAAGAGTCCAAAAGCTAGCAAATTTGAAAACTTTAGGAAGATTTTTGACATTTCGAGCCGCAAATTTACCAAAAAATGTCATTTTTGCTACGAAAAAACAGCTAAAAGGGTGCATTAAAGTTTATTAAGCAAATAAATAGTGTAGAATGCACTCATATACACATGCACACGCTTTATTGAAACACAAAAGCAAGAAACATTGAGCCACAAGGTTGCAGGGGTCTGGGGGCGGTAGCCCCCAGAGGAAAAATTGGGAAATTTTTTGATTTTTAGGCCAAATTTGGTGAATTGGAGACGTATTAGAAATTTTTTCCGGCCGGACCATAAAAACCAAAGGGGGGACCCTTGTGTAAAATTTCAGTCCGAAAAAATTTCGGGGGGCGGGGGGAATTCCCCCATCCCCCCCCCCCTGGCTACGCCCCTGCTCGTGTAGACATGCAAATGCAGCATAATGTACTCATGTATAGGCATGTATGAAAGATAATGACAAGGAATAGTAAGCCACAGAGTTGCAGGAGTCTGGGGGCGGCGGCCCCCAGGAAAAAAATGTGGGAAATTTTTGATTTTTAGGCCAAATTTGGTCATCAGAAAAATTTTCCGGCCGGACCATAAAAACCAAAGGGGGGACCCTTGGAACAAATAGTTGTCGTCAAGAAGTGCCAATTTGATACTGGATCCGGATCCGGCAGGTTTGGATCCGCACCGCCGGATCCGGATATCCGGGTCGATCCGTATATATATATATATATATCCTATATATATATATATATATATATATATATATATATATATATATATATATATATATATATATATATATATATATATATATATATATATATATATATATATATATATATATATATATATATATATATATATATATATATATATATATTCCATTTTATGATAAAGCTAATTAAAATAGCCACCCAAAAGCAGATATGTATACCTTCAGCAGACTGTGGACCATACTGTTTAATTTTGAGTAGGTGTTGTGGTAATAAAGGAACGAATCGCATAGGACGTTTTGACGTAAGGCGTTTAATCCCTCTAATGTTAGACTAACTAGCCAGTGCTCTGTTGGATCATTTTTGTTTAAAATCGAAGCTGCCAATTTAAGTACAACGCTTTTTTGGCGTATAGAGACGAAAGAGAGGTGGTGTAAAAAAAGCTCAGAAAATGGGCTATATATAACTATTGGGTTTACTAAAAAAGGGTTTATATTAGTGATCGAACGGGATCCCGAATCCCGATCCCGAATCCCGAATCCCGAGGGTAAAATCCCGATCCGGTCCCGATCCCGATCCCGAACACAAATCCCGATCCCGATCCCGATCCCGAACGCAAATCCCGATCCCGATCCCGAACGCAAATCCCGAAAATTTCGGGATTTTGCAAAATTATTTCACGTCTCAAATTTTCAAAATTTAGTGTAATCTAAAAAAATTTTTTTGGACCCTTGCAACCTATGGCTCAGTGGTCTTACGTTTACAATGCGCGTGTATCGCTAAACAAGTGCTTAAATCGCTAAAAACTTACTTCAACTTCAAAATCGCTATCACTGAGTGAGCAAAAAAGTAGACAAGGTGCGAGCCCCCCCTTTTTCAAAATCCTGGCTACGCCCCAGGTTCACATTGACTCCGACGTGATAAATTGTTCGAGTTCCGGTGTCGGAAAAAAAATTAGTGACCGTGCAACCTGAAGTGGGTACCCGCTGGTCGACCTTACCCAACTCGCGAGTACACACGACCCGCGTAAGCCCCTGAGTCCACACGCACTGGGCTATGGCTATACATGTATGTTTGAGTTCAGGGATTTGGGATTTTCCTTCCCATCCAGGGAATGTACGTATTATATTGCCCCCAGTCCTCCACCCCCTCCCGGAAATTTTATCCGATTGAAATGTTACACAAGGGTTCCCTGGCATATTTTTAGGCCAAATTTTTAGGGCGGGGGCGCAGTGGGGGGCGGGGGGGCGGCGACCAAAATGTGGTGGGGCGCACCAAAGTTCAAGTTCCGAAACTGGGGTGGGTTTTGTCCCCAAATCAATGGGGTGGGTTTTTTACCCGCCTGCTATACAGTATTCTAGTGTAAGGGTATCTGTTTCCCATATTTTTTGTGCTTCCCTAACTTAAAAATTTCCCTATTCGACTTCGGAAAATTTTTCTAAAATCCTAACCAAAAATCCCGAATCCCGAATCCCGAGGGTAAAATCCCGATCCGGTCCCGATCCCGATAGCAAATCCCGATCCCGATCCCGAACTTCAATCCCGTTCGATCACTAGTTTATATATATATATATATATATATATATATAATATACATATATATATAATATACATATATCAATTGTCACGCAAAATGATTTGTATAGTGGTGCGGGAAAAAAACCCTACGCGTTTTGCGGGGAAAAAACCCTAGTGCTTCCGAACCTTACGACATAGGACCTTTTTGAGTATGCAGGTGGAAAGCGCATCCCAAACTTACTTACCACACCAATTTCTGTGCAGTTTTGACGCCTGTAGCATTTTTTATAAAATTTCAAAATTTTACATGTTGAAAAATTCTAAAGTGACAAAATTTTCCAAATTTTTGACTTGTCATAATTTTTCACAAAACCACTTTTGGCCATCGTTGTTTGCACTTTTCAAGAGTTACCTTTCCTCTATACTTCTGAAGCTCAAAAACAGTGATAAACGTTGTGGTTTACCTGTGACAGTTCAAAGTTTGTGCGGGAAAAAAAACCCTATTGCGGGAAAAAAAACCCTATTTTGTTTGGCGACAATTTTTTGCTAAAGTTTAGCAAAAAATTGTCGCCAAAAAATATGGGTTTTTAGCTGCTAAACTCACCCATTGTTGATACAAAAGTTGACTGATCTGGGGTAAGAACATGTGTAGACTTCATTGAAACCGTTGATTTGGCCGCAAAACGTCGTTTTTTGTCGTTTTGGCCCATACCCCGACACCCCGTACGAAACCTGTTTTGGTGATGTTTCACCAAAATTTGGCATTTCTTAGAATATTTAGGATTTAGCTGCTGCGTACCACCTGAATCCAAGAATGGTAGACGCGGTCGGTGTTTGGCCACCGTTTCTAACGTAGTAAACGCAAAAATCTATGTTTAATGCATTTAAATACTAAAAAAATGCATATTTGGGCAGAAGTAAGTTCTGCCAAAAAGGGTCGATTTTTGAAGATTTATTGTGAGTCACAAGGGTGTCGGAGAAACGGTTTTTTAGTCCATACTGCAGCCTAAGAGTTGTAGAACGCGATGGAATTGAGTTTATACTCACTGCTAATAGAACAGCCGAAAAAAGTGGTAGGGTTTTTTTCCCCGCATTAGGGTTTTTTTCCCGGAGGTTTCGAGGCTTATTACTCAGAAACGTGAGTAGTTAGAATCCATTTTATTAGTGCAACAGTTAGGCGAAAGATGGCCGTTATAACAGCCGCGAGCATTAATGGATCCGATTTATGTGGAGCGCAGGAGGACCCGAAAAGTTGAAAATAGGGTTTTTTTCCCCGCACCACTATATTCGTTCCAGTTACGAGCGTAAGCGAACTTTGTGTTATTATGGCTGAAAGTTGTGTTGAGAAGCTTTCTAAGACTTTTTGACAGGATTGGCATCATAATTGAGCAAGCAGGCGTCAGTATTGTCGCCGACGTCAGTGCCAGGTGATTTGTTGCGGTTGAGCTGCTTAAAAAGCAGTCTAGCTATTATGGTCTGATACTCTGATTTTCTGATTATAATATATATATATATATATATATATATATATATATATATATATTTTTATATATATATATATATATATATATATATATATATATTCAATTTTGCTGGAAGTAGCAATCCGGCTGTCGTTGATAACATTGGTTATTCAGTGGTCATAACCGACATTTATTGATAAAAGTCACTCAAATCACGCACCCGGTTAAATAAAAACGCCCGTCCTGTAGCTCCAGTGAAACGGGTGGAAATGAGCTCAGATCTGTTCGTGAGAAACGTGTCACAATGGGCACACGAAAATAAGCGAGAGCCGCCCAAATGCTCCAGAAAATAACGACCCATGATACCTATTAGCATAAAAAATAATATTTATTTAATCTTCAGACTTAAACAAGAAACCGCATCGGTAGACAGTAGAGTACCCATAAAAAATTTCAGGGAGGGGAATGGCTTTTCGATTTTGTGTATATAGGCTGGAATTTACAACCAAACACTAACTTTTTCCGGGTTAAATGCAGTTGGGGGGGATAGTGGGGTCAAGGTTCGGCAGAAGGGAAAATTATTTTTCGCCCTTAAATCGCTTCCTACCCCATTCTTTTATTTTTTTTGAGTGGAGCACCTTAGGGGAAGCATTTTTGCTTCAAGAACCCCTATTTCATTTTTTTGATTTTCTAGATACGACCCCCCGAAAAATCTGAACCCTCAGTGAGGGACGCTTTCGCAATTTTTTCCGAGGCCCTTGTTTTTTTCCGTTCTAGTCGTGTCTAAATGGTGTCAGATTATTGTTTACAACTTTTCAGAATCAAAACAAAGGCTCTTTGACCGGGTTCCTGCCGAAAAAGTGGCCAAATGTGCCAGAAATGTCCAATTTTTGACCAAATTGAAACTTAGCGTTAATTTAGGTTTGGGCTTAGGCTTAGGCTTAGTATGGGGCTTAGGCTTAGTATCAGGTTAGGCAATAAAAAAATCGAAATTTTCAGAAAAAATTCTGCCAGCTTAGCCTATAGAATCCTGCCAACTAAGCCTAGACGATGCCTTAAACATCATAACGCACTCAAAACTATCCAAAAACAAAGATTAAAACCATTTTTGGCTTCAGTTCGAACTTTGGCCTACGTTCATTTCCAAAAACACTGAAAGCGCTATATGCGCTATCGAAGGTGCTATATGCGCTATTTGCGCCAATAACGAAAATGTTGCAATATATTTTTTGTCGTTTTGTTGTATTAACATGTTTTTTGCCTCAGTACAGTATGCCGTGCCAATGCCGTAATGCCGTAATAATACAATATGCCGTAATAAACTGTTGCAGACAGAGGAGAATAGAACATAACTAGTTTATTCAGTAGCCTAGCGTACAAATAATTTGTCGATTTTAGGCTTCGGGTGTTAAGGTGGCGCTTCGAAAATTTGTTTTTTATGGCGATTTTTTCTGAAGCAAAATGGACCTATAGTTCTTGAAGAAAATTTGTTCAGGTGTTCGAGTCGATTCATGTAAATGACTTAAAATGAAAAAAAAATCGAAAATTTAAAATTTGCGTTTTTGTGAATATTTTTCCAATATTACCAAACTAGAAAAAAATGCGCAAAATATTGGCCCGTATTCACATACTAACACTAACGCTTAAAGTTAGTGTTTACACTAAGTGTTAGCGCTTATAAGCGCTAAGTGTTATTCACATACTTAGTGCTTATTTAAGCGCTTAGCAAACACTAACGCTTAACTTAGCGTATCAATTTTGTATTCACATACTTTTTTTTTACCACCCTCACAGCTGCGGTGTCGCTCGGAAACGACTCGAGCTGTCCTCAGCCTGAGAAGGCCAAGAGGATTACCCGTGGCTTGCCAGCAGGCGTTGCTTCTTTAACATATTATGTGTATATGTGTATGTTCGCCTGGCTGTGGGGGGCCACCAAGTAATCCGAGGTTCACGCGGGAGGAGCAGGAGGCCTGGTTTTACTGGCGGTCCCGTGTCGCCTACCCCAGTCACAAGGTTCCGATGTCCCATTATACTAGGACAGGTTACGTTCCTATTGTTAGCCCCCTTTTTATGTTTCTGATTAGACTTGGGTGATTGTTGCGTGAGTGTGAGCTTGGGCTATCTTGTGACTGGGGCTCTCCTCGCAAGCCTTTTGGCCTTGGCGCAAGCAACTGAACTCAGGGGAGGGGAATCCCAAACGTTTTGTGTTTGTGTAGCATTCTTTTATATAATAAAGTATTTAAAACTTACTCGAAAATCACGACAGTGTCTTCTTTTGTCGTAGTCTCAGTACTCACCGTTTGTTTAGTTCTTAGGGACGTACCGGATATCATTTTGGGTTGAACCGAATCAAGCTTGAGCTAAGCATAAACTCTCAGAATGTGTCAATTATTTTGTCAATAATATTACTTATACTAGTCTAGTATAAGTAATTCTTTAAAATGTTAGTGGCGGCCATCGGCTCATTGAAAGTCCTCTGTGGTTAATGAAAATTTCTGTTGAAAATGATTAATGAAGTTAGGACAGCAAATTAATAGAAGGGAAGTGAAGTTTAACTAAGAATCTTTGCAGTGGAGCAGTTTTTCTTTTTTGCACACAAGAAAACTTCATATAGTACATATGCAGATATGCAGAACTTACATACATTTTATCACGTAAACGTAAACGCGGAAGAGACCTTGGACATGTAAAAGACACTAATATCCAGAACTTACTTTCTAGGCATGTGAAAGCAGAAGTGACATTAAGTTTAAATTTTTGTGATTTATCTTAGTCTATGAGGACGGTAGAGTAAAAGAGTGTGAGACATATAAATTGTAAATTCATACACATTTAAAAGTACATTTCATCACATATACAAATAAATAAAACATAAGTGTGGTGATTTACACGTAAAATTAAAAACTCTTAGTTTATGTATGTATTATGGGTGTATGAAATAGTCTTTTGAAATGTTAACAGTCAACAATATATATGTACAGCTTAGAAATACGATTAAAGTGCATGAAGCACAAGAAAACGAGTATAGGTTAAGGTTATAAAGAATTGAGGACCCCCAATTTAACAGGGAGACCTGCATATATGCTTGTGCTATTCGGCCAAGTATATATGCTTCTTGTAGGAACCGCCTTGCTCCCCATTCACATACTTAAAATTTAGTGTTTGGCTTAGAATTAAGCGCTTAAGTTTAGGGACCTCGGGAGCTCCCTAAGCGCTAAGCGCTTAATTAGTGGATGGTGTGGGGAAGGGGTAGGGAGAGTGGGGGAGATTCTTGGCCGCCATGGGAAGGAAGGGCATGCAATTTAGGATATATTAGTGACATTTTCCGACCAATTCGATCCATTTTGCTCGTTTAATCGCAAAAAATAAAAAATGCACTTTGTTGTCCAAATTCGTTTTTTTACATTTTTGAGTAGAGCATCTTAATCGAAGTAATTTTTCTTCAAGAACTTCTATTTGAAAATTTATATTTTTCACGATATGCCCCCTGAAACATGTAGAGCTGATTTTGCATTTTTCAGGAATCCACCTGCTGAAAACATTTTTTACAAATGTATAGTTCGAGAAAAATATATATTATTAATAAGAAATAGTAATTTAAATAAATCTACAATCGGATTTATAAATACCAAATGGATATGCCGATAAATAACGAATTCCGGATCCACATCAAGCAGGGAGCGCACTATAAGCCAAAGCCAAAACTAAGCACAAAAGTTGCTAAACGCTAAGTTTAGTATAACACTAATTTTTAAGCGTTTATTTTGTGAATAACAGTTTAGTACAAATTAAGCGCTAACACTTAGCAAACGCTTAGCGTTAGTATGTGAATAACTCTTAGTATGTGAATTCGGGCCTTTGAAGTAAAATGAAATTAAAATGAAAAATAAAACATAAAACAAGCCAAGCAACTTTTAAAAAACCAAGGTTTTTCGCCAAAGGGCACACATTCCAAATCGCATATTTTAAGTTTAATCATAAAACGTTGACACAATATATAAGGATACTAAAAGAACTGCCAAATTTTTATTTTTTAATAAATGGAGATACTCGTTGTGAAAGTTCAACGAAAATTAAAAATTGTCATAGCTAAAAATTTAAGGCGAAATTATCAAAACAAAAAATTTAGCATCCCACATGTTAAAAAATTTTTTAAATAAGCTATAGACTTTTCAAATTGATAAAGTTTGAGATGAGTTATTTGTGCCCTGTGAATAGGGTTTTCGAAAGTGACGTGACAGTCACAAAAAATGAATTGAGACAAATCCTTGCGTAAAAATGCTCACTTTGACTAGTGTTTGTGACCGGCCGCGTAAGCCACCGGCTGGCCCGTGAAAACCGGCCGGCCGGCCGGCCGCATTTTTGACCGGCCGGCCGGCTAATTTGAGTCTGCGGGCCGGCTTTGGCCGGAGTTCCCTTTTTTCCAAGGCCGGCCGTTCCCTTTTACGCTGGCTTAGGCTTAGGCTTAGGCCCACTTTTTCCGACCGGCCGGCCAAAAATTTCGGCCGGTCACAAACACTAGCTTTGTCACCGCACACCTTGCTGAATTCCAATATAATTATGAGAGTAAGCAAATAAAATTATTGAACTACGTGCAAATTCTCGGAGCGATACCTTAAGTGCTTTTTCTTGTGGGCTTGTGGGGCACAAAAGGCATAACTGCTCATCCCCCATTGTTTCATCACGACAACCACTACTGACTGCCGTCACCTCCAACATTTTGCCATATTTCTCAAAACAATCCTGCTAACGTCCCAATTATGCCACTGAATGTATCAAACTCATATCAGCCTATGAACTTATAAACTTGCTAAAAACTACAAAAAGCTAAAGCTAAAAAAGATAAAAACTTATAAACCGCAGTCACACGGAATTCGTTGCACCATTAGGCATCTGGCCATAATCATAGCAGCAGTCAGATTTTTCAGTAGGTTACGTTAGGAGGGCCGTAGCCCCAGTCACCTATGTACAACCAAGACCAATTTTTAGAATTATTTCTTTCGTGCGGACTTGAGCAAAAAGTACTGAGAACACATGGCGCAACAAGATCTTGTTTCCAGTAGGCCATGTTAGGAGGGCCGTAGAAACACTCCAATCTGTAAAAAAATCTTAATGTATTTTACTCAATGCAAGAAGTTTGAAAAATAAAATCTTGGACTTTGAAGCAGAAGTTCATCAAAATTATCCGGAAATAATATGCGTTACTGAAACCTGGTTGACTGCGGATACGCCTAATTCTGTTTTTAATTGCTCTGATTACTATAATACCTATAGGCATGATTGTGAAACAACAGTTGGAGGTGTTGCCATTTTTGTGATAAACGATTATAAATCTGAGGTTGTCAAAATCGACATACCTATAAAAATAGTATGTATACGACTGAGAGGCAACCCCACAGACTGTCTGATTGCTTGTTTCTACAGACATAGTGTGACTAATACTAATTATCTTAGTCCGCTAAAACAGTTTCTTGATTTTGCGAGCAATAAAAAAATGCAAAAATGCAAACTATTTTAACTGGAGACTTTAACTTGCCTGACGTTTCGTGGAAAAATTCGAGAGCCCCAGTCACCTACAACCCAGACCAATTTGTAGAATTATTTCTTTCGTACGGACTTGAGCAAAAAGTAACTGAAAACACATGGCGTAACAAGATCTTGGACTTAATTTTTGAAAACGTTTCCAATTCTGTGTCGGACATTACGACCATGGCTCCTTTAACTAACTCACCGCAATACTGTTAGTTTTCGACTCAATTTTTGTAAAAACATTAATACCACAAAGAGACTTCCACAATTTGTATGGAGTAAGGCTGATAAAGTAGGTATGCAAATCGAGTTAGAAATGATGAACTGGCATGAAACATTTAGGAATTGTGCAGGTTTGGATGAACTATGGCCTACTTTTACTTACTATTGTAACGATTTATTTGTCAAATATTAGCCAAGTAGTCATGTTAGCCATTTTTTTTTGAAAGAAATAATTCTACAATTGGTTCCTGGGTTGTATGCTACGTTCTCGAATTTTTTCCACGAAACGTCAGTAAGTTAAAGTCTCCAGTTAAAATAGTTTGCATTTTTGCATTTTTTTATTGCTCGCAAAATAAGAAACTGTTTTTTATCGACTAAGATAATTAGTATTTAGTCACTATGTTGTATATAGAAACAAGCATCAGACAGTCTATGAGTTACCTCTCAGTCGTATACATTACTATTTTTATAGGTATGTCGATTTTGACAGCCTCAGATTTATAATCGTTTATCACAAAAATGGCAACCTCTCCAACTGTTGTTTCACAGATCATACCTATAGGTATTATAGTAATCAGAGCAATTAAAAAACAGAATTAGGCGTATCCGCAGTCAACCAGGTTTCAGTAAAACCATATTATTTCCGGATAATTTTGGATGAACTTCTGCCTTTAAAAGTCCCAAGATTTTATTTTTCAAACTTCTTGCATTGAGTAAAATACATTAAGATTTTTTTACAGATTGGAGTGTTTCTACGGCCCTCCTAACATGGCCTACTGGAAACAAGATCTTGTTGCGCCATGTGTTCTCAGTACTTTTTGCTCAAGTCCGCACGAAAGAAATAATTCTAAAAATTGGTCTTGGTTGTACATAGGTGACTGGGGCTACGGCCCTCCAAACGTAACCTACTGAAAAATCTGACTGCTGCTATGATTATGGCCAGATGCCTAATGGTGCAACGAATTCCGTGTGACTGCGGTTTATAAGTTTTTATCTTTTTTAGCTTTAGCTTTTTGTAGTTTTTAGCAAGTTTATAAGTTCATAGGCTGATATGAGTTTGATACATTCAGTGGCATAATTGGGACGTTAGCAGGATTGTTTTGAGAAATATGGCAAAATGTTGGAGGTGACGGCAGTCAGTAGTGGTTGTCGTGATGAAACAATGGGGGATGAGCAGTTATGCCTTTTGTGCCCCACAAGCCCACAAGAAAAAGCACTTAAGGTATCGCTCCGAGAATTTGCACGTAGTTCAATAATTTTATTTGCTTACTCTCATAATTATATTGGAATTCAGCAAGGTGTGCGGGGACAAAGCTAGTGTTTGTGACCGGCCGAAATTTTTGGCCGTCCGGGCGGAAAAGTGGGCCTAAGCCTAAGCCTAAGCCAGCGTAAAAGGGAACGGCCGGCCTTGGAAAAGGGGAACTCCGGCCAAAGCCGGCCCGCAGACTCAAATTAGCCGGCCGGCCGAGTCAAAAATGCGGCCGGCCGGCCGGCCGGTTTTCACGGGCCAGCCGGTGGCTTACGCGGCCGGTCACAAACACTAGTCAAAGTGAGCATTTTTACGCAAGGATTTGTCTCAATTCATTTTTTGTGACTGTCACGTCACTTTCGAAAACCCTATTCACAGGGCACAAATAACTCATCTCAAACTTTATCAATTTGAAAAGTCTATAGCTTATTTAAAAAATTTTTTAACATGTGGGATGCTAAATTTTTTGTTTTGATAATTTCGCCTTAAATTTTTAGCTATGACAATTTTTAATTTTCGTTGAACTTTCACAACGAGTATCTCCATTTATTAAAAAATAAAAATTTGGCAGTTCTTTTAGTATCCTTATATATTGTGTCAACGTTTTATGATTAAACTTAAAATATGCGATTTGGAATGTGTGCCCTTTGGCGAAAAACCTTGGTTTTTTAAAAGTTGCTTGGCTTGTTTTATGTTTTATTTTTCATTTTAATTTCATTTTACTTCAAAGGCCCGAATTCACATACTAAGAGTTATTCACATACTAACGCTAAGCGTTTGCTAAGTGTTAGCGCTTAATTTGTACTAAACTGTTATTCACAAAATAAACGCTTAAAAATTAGTGTTATACTAAACTTAGCGTTTAGCAACTTTTGTGCTTAGTTTTGGCTTTGGCTTATAGTGCGCTCCCTGCTTGATGTGGATCCGGAATTCGTTATTTATCGGCATATCCATTTGGTATTTATAAATCCGATTGTAGATTTATTTAAATTACTATTTCTTATTAATAATATATATTTTTCTCGAACTATACATTTGTAAAAAATGTTTTCAGCAGGTGGATTCCTGAAAAATGCAAAATCAGCTCTACATGTTTCAGGGGGCATATCGTGAAAAAATATAAATTTTCAAATAGAAGTTCTTGAAGAAAAATTACTTCGATTAAGATGCTCTACTCAAAAATGTAAAAAAACGAATTTGGACAACAAAGTGCATTTTTTATTTTTTGCGATTAAACGAGCAAAATGGATCGAATTGGTCGGAAAATGTCACTAATATATCCTAAATTGCATGCCCTTCCTTCCCATGGCGGCCAAGAATCTCCCCCACTCTCCCTACCCCTTCCCCACACCATCCACTAATTAAGCGCTTAGCGCTTAGGGAGCTCCCGAGGTCCCTAAACTTAAGCGCTTAATTCTAAGCCAAACACTAAATTTTAAGTATGTGAATGGGGAGCAAGGCGGTTCCTACAAGAAGCATATATACTTGGCCGAATAGCACAAGCATATATGCAGGTCTCCCTGTTAAATTGGGGGTCCTCAATTCTTTATAACCTTAACCTATACTCGTTTTCTTGTGCTTCATGCACTTTAATCGTATTTCTAAGCTGTACATATATATTGTTGACTGTTAACATTTCAAAAGACTATTTCATACACCCATAATACATACATAAACTAAGAGTTTTTAATTTTACGTGTAAATCACCACACTTATGTTTTATTTATTTGTATATGTGATGAAATGTACTTTTAAATGTGTATGAATTTACAATTTATATGTCTCACACTCTTTTACTCTACCGTCCTCATAGACTAAGATAAATCACAAAAATTTAAACTTAATGTCACTTCTGCTTTCACATGCCTAGAAAGTAAGTTCTGGATATTAGTGTCTTTTACATGTCCAAGGTCTCTTCCGCGTTTACGTTTACGTGATAAAATGTATGTAAGTTCTGCATATCTGCATATGTACTATATGAAGTTTTCTTGTGTGCAAAAAAGAAAAACTGCTCCACTGCAAAGATTCTTAGTTAAACTTCACTTCCCTTCTATTAATTTGCTGTCCTAACTTCATTAATCATTTTCAACAGAAATTTTCATTAACCACAGAGGACTTTCAATGAGCCGATGGCCGCCACTAACATTTTAAAGAATTACTTATACTAGACTAGTATAAGTAATATTATTGACAAAATAATTGACACATTCTGAGAGTTTATGCTTAGCTCAAGCTTGATTCGGTTCAACCCAAAATGATATCCGGTACGTCCCTAAGAACTAAACAAACGGTGAGTACTGAGACTACGACAAAAGAAGACACTGTCGTGATTTTCGAGTAAGTTTTAAATACTTTATTATATAAAAGAATGCTACACAAACACAAAACGTTTGGGATTCCCCTCCCCTGAGTTCAGTTGCTTGCGCCAAGGCCAAAAGGCTTGCGAGGAGAGCCCCAGTCACAAGATAGCCCAAGCTCACACTCACGCAACAATCACCCAAGTCTAATCAGAAACATAAAAAGGGGGCTAACAATAGGAACGTAACCTGTCCTAGTATAATGGGACATCGGAACCTTGTGACTGGGGTAGGCGACACGGGACCGCCAGTAAAACCAGGCCTCCTGCTCCTCCCGCGTGAACCTCGGATTACTTGGTGGCCCCCCACAGCCAGGCGAACATACACATATACACATAATATGTTAAAGAAGCAACGCCTGCTGGCAAGCCACGGGTAATCCTCTTGGCCTTCTCAGGCTGAGGACAGCTCGAGTCGTTTCCGAGCGACACCGCAGCTGTGAGGGTGGTAAAAAAAAAGTATGTGAATACAAAATTGATACGCTAAGTTAAGCGTTAGTGTTTGCTAAGCGCTTAAATAAGCACTAAGTATGTGAATAACACTTAGCGCTTATAAGCGCTAACACTTAGTGTAAACACTAACTTTAAGCGTTAGTGTTAGTATGTGAATACGGGCCAATATTTTGCGCATTTTTTTCTAGTTTGGTAATATTGGAAAAATATTCACAAAAACGCAAATTTTAAATTTTCGATTTTTTTTTTCATTTTAAGTCATTTACATGAATCGACTCGAACACCTGAACAAATTTTCTTCAAGAACTATAGGTTCATTTTGCTTCAGAAAAAATCGCCATAAAAAACAAATTTTCGAAGCGCCACCTTAACACCCGAAGCCTAAAATCGACAAATTATTTGTACGCTAGGCTACTGAATAAACTAGTTATGTTCTATTCTCCTCTGTCTGCAACAGTTTATTACGGCATATTGTATTATTACGGCATTACGGCATTGGCACGGCATACTGTACTGAGGCAAAAAACATGTTAATACAACAAAACGACAAAAAATATATTGCAACATTTTCGTTATTGGCGCAAATAGCGCATATAGCACCTTCGATAGCGCATATAGCGCTTTCAGTGTTTTTGGAAATGAACGTAGGCCAAAGTTCGAACTGAAGCCAAAAATGGTTTTAATCTTTGTTTTTGGATAGTTTTGACTTTTGAGTGCGTTATGATGTTTAAGGCATCGTCTAGGCTTAGTTGGCAGGATTCTATAGGCTAAGCTGGCAGAATTTTTTCTGAAAATTTCGATTTTTTTATTGCCTAACCTGATACTAAGCCTAAGCCCCATACTAAGCCTAAGCCTAAGCCCAAACCTAAATTAACGCTAAGTTTCAATTTGGTCAAAAATTGGACATTTCTGGCACATTTGGCCACTTTTTCGGCAGGAACCCGGTCAAAGAGCCTTTGTTTTGATTCTGAAAAGTTGTAAACAATAATCTGACACCATTTAGACACGACTAGAACGGAAAAAAACAAGGGCCTCGGAAAAAATTGCGAAAGCGTCCCTCACTGAGGGTTCAGATTTTTCGGGGGGTCGTATCTCAGAAAATCAAAAAAATGAAATAGGGGTTCTTGAAGCAAAAATGCTTCCCCTAAGGTGCTCCACTCAAAAAAATAAAAGATGGGGTAGGAAGCGATTTAAGGGCGAAAATAATTTTTCCCCTTCTGCCGAACCTTGACCCCACTATCCCCCCCAACTGCATTTAACCCGGAAAAAGTTAGTGTTAGGTTGTAAATTCCAGCCTATATACACAATCGAAAAGCCATTCCCCTCCCTGAAATTTTTTATGGGTACTCTACTGTCTACCGATGCGGTTTCTTGTTTAAGTCTGAAGATTAAATAAATATTATTTTTTATGCTAATAGGTATCATGGGTCGTTATTTTCTGGAGCATTTGGGCGGCTCTCGCTTATTTTCGTGTGCCCATTGTGACACGTTTCTCACGAACAGATCTGAGCTCATTTCCACCCGTTTCACTGGAGCTACAGGACGGGCGTTTTTATTTAACCGGGTGCGTGATTTGAGTGACTTTTATCAATAAATGTCGGTTATGACCACTGAATAACCAATGTTATCAACGACAGCCGGATTGCTACTTCCAGCAAAATTGAATATATATATATATATATATATATATATATATATATATATATATATATATATATATATATATATATATATATATATATATATATATATATATATATATATATAATAATCAGAAAATCAGAGTATCAGACCATAATAGCTAGACTGCTTTTTAAGCAGCTCAATTGCAACAAATCACCTGGCACTGACGTCGGCGACAATACTGACGCCTGCTTGCTCAATTATGATGCCAATCCTGTCAACAAGTCTTAGAAAGCTTCTCAACACAACTTTCAGCCATAATAACACAAAGTTCGCTTACGCTCGTAACTGGAACGAATATAGTGGTGCGGGGAAAAAAACCCTATTTTCAACTTTTCGGGTCCTCCTGCGCTCCACATAAATCGGATCCATTAATGCTCGCGGCTGTTATAACGGCCATCTTTCGCCTAACTGTTGCACTAATAAAATGGATTCTAACTACTCACGTTTCTGAGTAATAAGCCTCGAAACCTCCGGGAAAAAAACCCTATGCGGGAAAAAACCCTAATGCGGGGAAAAAAACCCTACCACTTTTTTCGGCTGTTCTATTAGCAGTGAGTATAAACTCAATTCCATCGTGTTCTACAACTCTTAGGCTGCAGTATGGACTAAAAAACCGTTTCTCCGACACCCTTGTGACTCACAATAAATCTTCAAAAATCGACCCTTTTTGGCAGAACTTACTTCTGCCCAAATATGCATTTTTTTAGTATTTAAATGCATTAAACATAGATTTTTGCGTTTACTACGTTAGAAACGGTGGCCAAACACCGACCGCGTCTACCATTCTTGGATTCAAGTGGTACGCAGCAGCTAAATCCTAAATATTCCAAGAAATGCCAAATTTTGGTGAAACATCACCAAAACAGGTTTCGTACGGGGTGTCGGGGTATGGGCCAAAACGACAAAAAACGACGTTTTGCGGCCAAATCAACGGTTTCAATGAAGTCTACACATGTTCTTACCCCAGATCAGTCAACTTTTGTATCAACAATGGGTGAGTTTAGCAGCTAAAACCCATATTTTGTATGGCGACAATTTTTTGCTAAACTTTAGCAAAAAATTGTCGCCAAACAAAATAGGGTTTTTTTCCCCGCAATAGGGTTTTTTTTCCCGCACAAACTTTGAACTGTCACAGGTAAACCACAACGTTTATCACTGTTTTTGAGCTTCAGAAGTATAGAGGAAAGGTAACTCTTGAAAAGTGCAACCAACGTTGGCCAAAAGTGGTTTTGTGAAAAATTATGACAAGTCAAAAATTTGGAAAATTTTGTCACTTTGGAATTTTTCAACATGTAAAATTTTGAAATTTTGTAAAAAATGCTACAGGCGTCAAAACTGCACAAAAATTGGTGTGGTAAGTAAGTTTGGGATGCGCTTTCCATCTGTATACTCAAAAAGGTCCTATGTCGTAAGGTTCGGCCAGGAAGCACTAGGGTTTTTCCCCGCAAAATGCGTAGGGTTTTTTTCCCGCACCACTATACAAATCATTTTGCGTGACAATTGATATATGTATATTATATATATATGTATATTATATATATATATATATATATATATATATATTAGTGATCGAACGGGATTGAAGTTCGGGATCGGGATCGGGATTTGCGTTCGGGATCGGGATCGGGATCGGGACCGGATCGGGATTTTACCCTCGGGATTCGGGATTCGGGATTTTTGGTTAGTATTTTAGAAAAAATTTTCCGAAGTCGAATAAGGAAATTTTTGAGTTAGGGGAAGCACAAAAATGTTGGAAACAGATACCCTTACACTAGAATACTGAGTATAGCAGGCGGGGAAAAAACCCCACCCCATTATTTTTGGGGAAAAACCCGCCCCAGTTTCGGAACTTGAACTTTGGTGCGCCCCACCCCATTTTGGTCGCGGCCCCCCGCCCCCATTGCGCCCCCGCCCTAAAAATTTGGCCTAAAAATATGCCAGGTAACCCTTGCGAAACATTTCAATCGAATAAAATTTCCGGGAGGGGGTGGGAGGACTGGGGCAATATAATACGTACATTCCCTGGATGGGAAGGAAAATCCAAAATCCATGAACTCAAACATACATGTATAGCCATAGCCCAGTGCGTGTGGACTCAAGGGGGCTTACGCGGGTCGTGTGTACTGCAAGTTGGGTAAGGTCGACCAGCGGGTACCCACTTCAGGTTGCTCGGTCACTAATTTTTTTTCCGACACCGGGGCTCGAACAATTTATCACGTCGGAGTCAATGTGAACCTGGGGCGTAGCCAGGATTTTGAAAAAGGGGGGGCTCGCACCTTGTCTACTCTTTTTCGTCACTCAGTGATAGCGATTTTGAAAAGCCAAAGTAAGTTTTTAGCGATTTAAGCACTTGTTTAGCGATACACGCGCATTGTAAACGTAAGACCACTGAGCCATAGGTTGCAAGGGTCCAAAAAAATTTTTTCAGATTACACTAAATTTTAAAAATTTGAGACGTGAAATAATTTTGCAAAATCCCGAAATTTTCGGGAATTTGGGTTTGGGATCGGGATCGGGATTTGCGTTCGGGATCGGGATCGGGATCGGGATTTGTGTTCGGGATCGGGACCGGATCGGGATTTTACCCTCGGGATTCGGGATTCGGCAATCGGGATTCGGGATCCCGTTCGATCACTAATATAAACCCTTTTTTAGTAAACCCAATAGTTATATATAGCCCATTTTCTGAGCTTTTTTTTACACCACCTCTCTTTCGTCTCTATACGCCAAAAAAGCGTTGTACTTAAATTGGCAGCTTCGATTTTAAACAATGTTCAACAGAGCACTGGCTAGTTAGTCTAACATTAGAGGGATTAAACGCCTTACGTCAAAACGACTTGATTGCTATCTGTTCCTTTATTACCACAACACCTACTCAAAATTAAACAGTATGGTCCACAGTCTGCTGAAGGTATACATATCTGCTTTTGGGTGGCTATTTTAATTAGCTTTATCATAAAATGGAATATATATATATATATATATATATATATATATATATATATATATATATATATATATATATATATATATATATATATATATATATATATATATATATATATATATATATATATATATATATATATATATATATATATATTAGGGATCGACCGGATATCCGGATCCGG
>JASANF010017494.1:0-28372 GCA_030248245.1 Trissonchulus sp. WLG1_4
TACTCTAGCCTCAGCCTTCCTTGGCTTAAGGGAAGCGTGACTTCAAGAAAACTTCAGGCTCAGCAAAAGTCAGCTTTTTTCAACGATTAGCTTCTGCCTGTATGAATTTATTTCTTTTGGTTGTGAGGCTAGATTCTCATAGCCTGGGCCCGAGGCTCACTGCTGCTATATATTTCATATACGTATCATCATGTGTTATCATTTAAACGGTGCTTACGCCGTATGCATAAGCTATAATATATGTGTATGTATATAGTTCGTTTCTGCGGATTTCGACAGTGTTATTTATATCTTTCCGACAATTCAGTTGTCTAGCTCTTTCTAAATGAAATTTTTTATTATTAGCCGTCCTTTTTAGCTGATAAGGAAATTCGATTACAGATTTTTTTAAAGTCATTGTCCGTGTTCAATATTATCTCATTTCTGTGCTTTCGTTGCCATTGTTAGCTGTGACGTACATAATCACACTATTATGTACAATTCAATGTAATTGACGGTCACTCATTATTGAGTGGGGGTGGGGAGTGGCGCCCGCCCTATGTGGTCCAGAGCCCCTATTTTGGTTGGTGCCCGCCCACCGATAAAATTTCGCCAAAGGTAAAAATACCAAACTACGTATTGAAAAAAGTCGTCAATAAATTATATAATGGTCTTTTGAATTATATTCAAAGAGAAAATGCTTCAGCCTTTTTTATAGGCGGCTATTGAAGGCATAAGCGGCCTGTAATTCAAGGAAGTAGGAAAATTCAATTAGGAAATAAAAAATGGCTCAAGACCCGCTCCTGCCTGGCTTCTAGGTTATTTCGCTTACTCGGTTCTTCTGAGAGTTCTGAAAATTTATTTAGAGTTTGTATTAATTGTGGCACAAATCTGTGTGGGTATGTCTTTTCTTTTTGTAGAAAATTTGACGTGATAGGCCAATCCCCCTTTTCCGCCCAGAAAAAATGCCAGTTATATACTTGTTAAATACCCATAGTATATATACTGTTACTCTTCCTTTCAGTGGTGTCTCAAGCCCTCGTCTAAAATAGTAGTAATTAATACATATGTTATAGATATATATACATATACGTTAACAATTTTTTATACATATATAGTATATACCCATACATGGGCATGGGGGGCGGTTGGGGGGGTGTCGTTTTCACCCCCCAGATGGCATCCTCACTCCCAGACCGATGCTTTCCCCAGAATGTTTGGAATTGGAAGATAGCTCACGACCGCAAAGTCGGTGGTCTACACAGGGAAAATGGTGGCACCCCCCCCCACCTCAGTGTCTTGCCCCCCCCCCCACCTATTGAGTGTCTATTTATGAATTTACTTACTGCATTTTTTAATTTTAGGTATTGTGTGATTATTTTTCTGTGATGACCATTGCGCCGCCCTTCAAAAGCTATTAATTGTCAATTTGTGCATTATTTATTTGTAGCTATATTATATATAATTATTGTTTAATATTGTTTATCAATAACTGCGTATTTTCGATCTGTTCTGTTCATCATTTTGCCCCATCTCTGAAATCTCAACTGGTGCTGCAAATATGGCTAAAGTAAGTTTGACTATTTTAATAAACATTTATACCATTTTAATACATTATATCTTACTTACCACCGGCTAAACGGTCACAACTGCGGTACATTTTCAATTTGGATATTATACTTTGTATTTGTGCGTATTAGCATATAATTTCAAGTATATATTAACTTATTTGTATTATATTGATGAGTTTATTTTGATTAAATTTATGTGGCTGTTTATTCAGATTTTGACTGGTCAAAAGTGTCCCTCTGATGAGTTGGCTCAGACCAACTGCATAATTCTCAACGCTGCAGACTTTCCAACTGACAAAGTGCCGTAAGTTTCAGCTGGTCGGTTGTGAATGTAGGTAAT
The DNA here is from genome assembly GCA_030248245.1 of Trissonchulus sp. WLG1_4. NCBI lineage: Eukaryota > Metazoa > Nematoda > Enoplea > Enoplida > Ironidae > Trissonchulus > Trissonchulus sp. WLG1_4. The sequence continues at coordinate 1,891 of JASANF010017494.1, forward strand.
TAGGTTCAGGTTCAGGATTACGATCCAGATTTACCGTATTGCTGTACGTGTCGTTTGTATATACTTATTGGCAAAATTACGAAAAATTTAGCCCGTGAGCTACGCTTGATTTGATGGCTTTGTGGACGCCGTGCTTTTTTCTCAGTTGTATTGACATTTTTTGACATTTTTCTCAGAAAAATGTCAAGTTGTAAGAATGAAGCGACTCATAGATTCGTAATTAGGAGTAAGATAAATTAGTGATTAGTTGATTAAGGAGTAATTTAATGAGATTTACATGGTTTTGTTCGTATGTATTTAGTTAGTTTAATCAGTTGGTATAGTTATATGTAAATGACTCATTAATACGGTGTGCTATATTTTACCCGTTTTAACCGTTCGGTTGTGTTTTTATGTCGAAAATCTTTGTTACTTTAATTTCAGACACATTGAACTGAAGCGCCCGAGTGGTGTGCAACGCTACGTGTTCAGTACAAAAAACCACAGTGGCGTGAGACAAGGCGAATGTGGCTTCAGTCTCATACAGGTATATAAGTGATGTTTTTCGCTGTAGTTTCGTTTAACCCCCACGTTTGCATTTGGTCACGTCGACACGTATATACGTTGGCGGCTATCTACCGCACTGGCTAGCAGAGGATAATGTTGGAGGAAAAGGCTCAAAAGTTTTGAGAAAAAAATGTATGGGTCATGAAAAATCAAATATACAGTTAGATAGCGCTAGTTCCGCTGAGACTGCTTTGGGAATATTAGTTATATATCTGAAGAAGTTTGTTGTATTAAAGTTAGGGCACCTTTTCATTTTTCCACCCGTCGTTTTTCGACAGCGAAATTCAGCGCAATTCTGCTAGGTACTAGTATTTTTGTGTTTTAGCGAAAATGGGCCGAAATTTCACTGGGAGAGAAACTGGAAGTGCAGCCATACAGCTTCACAGAAAATGATTACATTGCCAACATCAAACTAGAAGCAGATTTTTTGCAGAAGAAAAAGTATTTTGTTTAATTTCATAGGACTATTTATGTGTGTAGTAACGTATTAATCTTTATACGCCCTTACTATTTGGAATCTGAATGTGACACAAAACCTGTTCAAGTAATGTTTCACTAAAGTTTTATAAGCGGTTGATGCTTTGTGTTGTTGCTGACCGTGATGTAGGTTTAGTCCCCTGTCTTACGACCGTTCATTGTAACCAGAGCCTGAATAAGGCAGAACCCCCTGGTGCGATTTCCTTGAACGGTTCATGGTGAGACTTGGACTCGGTCTGAGTCAGCTATTTTTCGATTTATTCACAATAACACTTTGAGTTGAGTGACAAATCAAGTGACTCGTTAGGAATTCATTTTCTTGTACTGTTTTGTTTCAGCACCAGCACAGAACCGTATGATACGGACAAAATGGCCCAGGAATTTCTGATGTCCTTTCCCAGACAAGCCTTCACTGTCGGACAACAGGTAGACTTTCAGAAAATATCTAAGGGCTAAGGGATGTGCGAAAGGTGGAACGGGGTCTATCACTGATTAGGGAACAGTGATGCTCTGAAACGGGGCTGTTCAGGGAGCTACACTCTGCCGATCGTCCCTTCTCTCCCAGGGATGTCCCCATAGGGAGTTGGGAGATAGTGGGAAGAATTTCCACACCCCGAATTTTTTCCCACAGATAGTTTACGTAAGGGGGCGCTCTGAGTATCTTCCAATAAATGTAATTGGTATAATTTTTCTTTTCTTGCTGATACGAAGTTTTTTGCTCAAGTGCAGCCAAGACAAACACCAGGCACGTCATTTTACCGAGTTTGAAACTTCTGAGAGCATTTTAGCAAATTTTATGACATCAAAATTGAAATTTTGCAAAATTTGTCTAATTCTTGAAACGACGTAGCTCAGCGGTGCCTTAACCAAATTTAACACTCAATAGCTTAAATTAAAGACAATTATCTGGCCGAAACACCGTTTTTGTCAAATTTTAGTTAGTGGCGACAAATTATTTTTTATCAAAAGTGACGTTTTAGAAAGCATGTCATATTGAGGCAAATCATAAATTTACAATTCAAGAAGTTCGGTGCGTCCACATACGTCTGTTCTTCCAACCCATGTGCATAGTTTAAATTGGATCGTTTTTTGCAGTTGACAGAAATCCTGAAATAATGAGCACCATAGCTGTATTTTAGAAACCAGAAATTTGCCTACACTTACGTATTTTCCAAAAAATAGAGCCAATTTCTCTGTGCTAAAATCCGATGACAAAAGTTTCAGAAGCCAAAAGTAGCTACCAAAAATTTAGTAGAGTATTTTTGTCAATGTTGATCAACGTATTTGGGAAATTTTTTAAGAAAGGTTTGCCTACATAAACGACTTTTTGAAAAGTTGCTACTAGCAATTAGCTACTTACAACTGTTAGTATCAAAAGCCATATAGAATTTTTTAGTATATCGATTTAAAGATTTTTTCCCATTGAAAATTTAGTTGAAATTTCAAGTTGAACAAAATTTGATGTACATCAAATGAAAGCGCCCAGTCGGTTATTCAGAGTGGCACCTAACTTAATATTCTCCCTGTTCGTTTTTTGGCTTATTGGCTACCCACTGGTTGTCTGTTTTTTGCATCATGTGTGCATGTTGGTATGACGCTTTTTTTATCTATTTACCTGTTATTTTTGGAAACCTCAAAGTTCTGAATAAGTTTGAAAACTAAATAAATGCTGAACGTTCGTCTGTAAATTGATTGTTTTTTTTCAGTTGGTCTTCCAGTTTCTGGACAAAAAGATGCTGCTCTTGGTAGTGAAGGATATGGAAGGTGGGTTTTTAGACAGATTATGAGATTAGGGAAGTTGATAAAAATAGTGTTTGTACAAAACGTAAACAAGGTATATTTTCATGAGTTTGTCATTTTGGTTATCTTTTGAGTTGATTACTGAGTAAACTACCGTTATATTGTGTCCTACCGCAGACAGTCTCGTGAAAATATAGACGACAAATAATGTCCGTTTGCCTTTGTTGCCCTAGGACCTAGATTGATTGAAATTCACTAGCTTGGCTTAGCCATTGATTGGAATTAATTTGATTGTTTCTGCTTTTAGCTGCTGACTTTTCTGCCGTTCAGGCTGGCGGTGAGGGAAAGGCGAGAAAGATTCCACACGGAAAAGCGGCCGTTCTGCTGCCCAATAGCAATGTGATGTTTGAGAAGGCCGATGGGGCGATGCTGAATTTGACTGGCAAAAGCAAAGGGTAGGATCAAATGCTATTTATTGATAATATTAGCTTTCGTTTTCGTACCACGGTGTCTCTGATATAGCTGCTGGACCTATTAACTAGTGGTCATTATTAGCCCACAAAATACTAGCTTTCGTTCTGGTAACACATTGCCTGTGATATAGCTTATCACGTGAAATGCTTTTATTTTTCAGGAAAACGGCTTATCGGTCAATCATCAATCCTGATTGGAATTTCGAGCGAATGGGAATCGGTGGACTGGATAAGGAATTCTCGGCCATATTTCGCCGTGCTTTTGCTTCCAGAGTCTTTCCGCCAGAATTTGTGGAGCAGTTAGGTCAGTTTTATACGCAGGGTGGCTGGGAGAAAAGAAAATGACTAATTTTGCTGACGTCTGAGTCTGGGGCTTTTCAAAAACGAAGCTTATCTAATTCAGAATCTAATCGCGTTGAGCGTCGCAAACATTATAATTGGTTTCAGTCTTTGTAACAATGAGTGTAGTGGTTTCTTGTAGAATAAAGCCCGGTTCATACTTGTCCTTAAGAACATATTGACAGGGACAAGGACAAACTTGGGATAGCTGGTGTGGAAAATTGACGCAATCGTTTCTGCTATTTTTTCGCATGTAGTAATGTTAAGTAAATTCTTGTTGCCATGCGAAAAATTAGCAGAAACGATGAAGTACATTTTACACAGCAGCTGTCCCAAATTTGTCCTTGTCCCTGTCCCTATATTCTTAAGGACAAGACGTATGAACCGGGCTTTAGAATGATTGTCCCTCACTTGATAAGACCTGTAAAACTATTAAAAAAGTATTAATGCTAAAAAAATATTATACACGTCATCATAAAAAATATTTTCCAGGAATGAAACACGTGCGTGGTATTTTACTGTTCGGGCCGCCGGGGACGGGCAAGACCTTGATGGCACGTCAGATCGGCCAAATGCTGAATGCCCGCGAGCCCAAGATTGTGAATGGGCCACAGATTTTGGACAAATACGTGGGCGAGTCGGAGGCCAACATTCGAAAACTGTTCGCCGAGGCCGAAGAAGAATGGAAACGAGTAGGATTCAGTCAACTTGAATGTAAAGTCTGACCAAAAAATGCTAGACCCTCCCTGGGACAAAAAGAACAATGCGATTTCATTACGAAAAGAACTAATTGCAAGCATCAAGAGTACAGCGAGCAATCGCAGAAATCACTTCGTCTGTTTTGTCTCATTAGTTTTTGGTCAGACTTTTTTGTCTAAATCGAACACGTAATCGTATGAAAATGAAATACACAAATTTTTGATCATGTTTTGATCATGTTCTATTTAATTCGATAAACGTTTTAAACTCCGTGGTTGGGATTTACAAAGCGCGTTTAAACGCAGTCTAAGTTAGGCAGTGTTAGAGTAACTATTTTATGTAACACTGGTTAAAGCACCGAGCACAAAAATAGTTCAGTAATTAAAATCTTCATATTTTAGGTCGGACCCAACAGTGGCCTGCATATAATTATCTTTGATGAAATCGATGCCATTTGCAAACAGCGTGGCTCTATGGTTAGTTCTCACCCAGTTTTTTCGTAATTTAGTGGTATTTTTTTCTGAACTTATGTAAGGCCTTTTAAATTTCGGAATCAGAAGCTTTTCATTCTAACTGAACGGTGAACGAATTTAACAAAATATTGTCTGTTCAGAATTTGGAGATGGATTGCAATGAGCAATTGTCAAGTACAGCTCGATATCTATAATTAGTTTTTTCAGTAATGAAAGTTGACATACTTATATTGCTCTTGTTGCCGCTATTAGTGTTGAATTATTCAAATTCAAATAAATGCGCACTTTGTGCAGTTGTGCTTCGTAAAAACACCGTAAAATTATCAAATAAAATTTACTTGGAGTTATCAGCCTAAAGTACGTAATAGTGGTCTCACTCTTATGGTCTGTCTGTCTGTCTGTGGTATAGCACAGGGAAATTCGCTCGTCCAAATTGGCCTAGATAAACAACAAACAGTTTTCTAACGCCCATTTTTTAAGGTTTACTAATGCTTGTTTAGTCTGGGTCCACGGCAGTGCACGATACGGTGGTCAATCAGCTGCTGTCCAAAATCGATGGCGTAGATCAGTTGAACAATATTCTGGTCATAGGTCAGTATTTTAAACATTATTAAATTAACCAATCAAAACACAGCGTTGGTATCGTCTCTCCTCTTTGATTGGCTGAATGTTCTGAATGTCTCTGGTTTTGCCATACTGCCGGCCATAACCCAGTGGAACACTGCAAAGCTTATCAGTTAAACTGTAGTACGTTGTTTTAAAAGGGATGTATAGGTCTTGAACAATCTGCAATTAGTTAATAATTAGTTTAACATTCAAGTGTGAATTAATTATATGAAACAGGAAATGAGTATGAAATATTGTGCTGTTTACTTTTGTTCAGGCATGACTAACCGACGTGATATGATTGACGAAGCTTTACTGCGTCCAGGGCGACTGGAAGTGCAAATGGAGATCGGTTAGAATAGTTATGTAGTGGTCTAGTAGCGTTTTATCACTCTTAAAGTAATTAAGAAACAGTAGGCACGTATAATAATCATCACTAACTAATGCCCAATACCTCCAGCTCATCGGTCCACGACCGTGACTCGAAAAAACTAACCAACTCTACCCCTCAAACGGAAAAATTGAGTAAGCTAATACTACAGAGGTAACTTAGATCGTTCTTTAATCTTACTTTCTCACGGGCCTATACCTTTTAGTCATTCTTAATCACTAATCATTTTGAATCATAATGCAGTTTCGTTGACGACAAATTATGTGTGTAGATACCTTGACACATTTGCATAATGGGCATGTGTTGGATGTTGCTAATTGCTGTCAATGTTTAACGCATAGATTCCCCTCCTGCTGCATAGTTGGGAAAAACATTGTTACTCTTTACTAAAAAATAGGACTTTTGCTAATATTAGCAACTTACTAAAAGTAGGAATACAAGACGTCCACTCTTCTCACCAATCAGATCATCCCCGACCTTTTACTGCTTCACTCACACTTAAAACTTAAGACTTGGCGAAAACTTAACATTTAAAGCTGAAAAATAAGTTTTGTTCAGGCCTGCCGGATGAAACTGGTCGCATCCAAATCCTGAACATCCACACGGGACGCATGCGGCAGTACGACAAGCTGGGTCCTGACGTGGACCTGCAGGAATTGGGCGCACTGACCAAGAACTTCTCAGGGGCTGAACTGGAGGGCCTGGTGCGGGCGGCACAGTCCTCCTCCATGAATAGACTCATCAAAGTAAGGGCCTATTCCTTTACCGGATTAAAGAGTTAATTATAATCGGACTAAACGGTTTAAAGATTAAGCTTAAAAATGCCATTCCAAAACCTCCGGATTAAACGGACTTAACTTCTAGCGCGCTGGTTTTTAATCGGACTAAGCGGACTTAACTATGCACGCTAATATTAAGCGTGCATGTTAAGTCCGTTTAGTCCAGTGGTAGTTTTGGAATAGGGTCAGACTAAAATTAAGCCGCTGACTTATTTTAACTCGTTTAGTCCGTTTAGTCCGATTTGTCATTCCAAAACCTCGGACTAAAATAAGTCCAGTCCGTTTAATCCGGTAAAGGAATAGGCCCTAAGACTCCAATGACTAGTCGCCAGTCGCTACCGTACATGGGCGTTGGGCGGGTTTGAGGGGTGAGAAGGCGATCTCACCAATTTCTCAGACAGGTACTTCCTTCACCCCCTCCCAGAATGTTTGAAAATATTATATGCTCACGATAGCTAAATCTGAAGATAGGTGGAACATTTTTCCTCACCCGTCACCCCCCCTCCCTTCTGCCCACGTGTGGTCGCTACTCAACGGATAGAAGCTGAACAAGCCCCCTAGTGGCGGGGTAATACCGGCATAACTTTTTGAATGAAATTTTAGATCTACCTGGGATTGGTTTGTTTTGTTGTAGTTTTTATTCCTAAATTACGACTGCAAAGCTACATCGTATTCACAAAATGCGTGATAGATTTCATAGCTCCAAATCTGGCTGTTTAGATTTTGTAAAATTACTAAAATTAAATTTATTAGTGATATTTTTGAGACAGGCAACACTAATGACAGACTAATGATAATAGTGTTTTTTAGGCAACCAGTAAAGTTGAAGTGGATCCTAATGCCATCGAGAAGCTGATGGTGAATCGTGAAGATTTCATGTATGCCCTGGAAAACGATGTGAAACCGGTAAATGGCTATGGTCTCATTCATAATACTAAATATCAGCATAGCGCGGGCTTATCGTTGTCGTATTTAGTGGTAATTTACCCTCAGTACTGCGTTGTTTGATGTCCTGTTTTAGCCCAATATAAAATTTTTCAAGTAGAAGATACAAAATGAATACAGTATTGGTGACAATGTTCCAGCGAGATTGGCCAAGTCGGTTTTTGCGTTACTGTATTTGTTGATTGTGATTGCCAAAGCTGTTTTTTACATAATTTTTGTTAATTGTGATTTCCCATGCTGTTTGTTACGTTACCGTATGTAGTTGTTTATTGATTTTGTTTGTCCAAGCTGTTTTTTACGTAACTTTTGTTGATTGTGATTCCCCAGTTGTTTTTTACGTATCTTTAAGTCATCAGTTGCCATTCTTTGTTTTTTAGGCTTTTGGGCACGCCATGGAAGAGATCGAGAGGTACGTTGGCTCGGGCATCATAGCGTGGGGCGATGCAGTGCACAGACTGTTGGAGGATGGAGAACTGCTAGTGCAACAGGCCAGGGCACCAGAGTCACGGGGATTGGTGTCTGTGTTGCTCGAAGGTACGGCTGACCATGATATTTCGGTTGTAAAATGATTATAATAGTTTGTGCACGAGTATCCTGGCATACATTTAGTGGGTGAGGGGGCGAACGTCCCTCCATTTGGTCCGGACCCCCCTTATCATGTCAGATGCGGTGCCTTTCCATTTTTTGTCAATTTTTGCCCCGTAACGATGGTTTAGTGACTTCTTATTTGTAGTGATCAGCGATGTCTCTGTAATGATCTCTGGTGTAATGTTTATATCCTTTTTGTCAAATATACTAGTATCAATGAAGCTTTTATTTTGTATAAAAACATTTTTTGCCGTAAATTCGGTCTTATCGTGACTTTGCGGCGAACCTTACCCCCTTTTTGATCGGCGACCCTGCGCGCCTTTAGTCAAATTTTGCCTAAAAATATGCTAGTGTTACATGGAATCGATGTATGCTGTCTTTGCAGTTATTTTCATTCCGACTTTGATAGTAGTTTTTTGCAGGCGAGCCCAACACTGGCAAAACGGCCCTGGCGGCCTCCATAGCCAGAAAATCAGACTTCCCCTTCATGAAAATTTGCTCGCCGGAAGAAATGGTCGGGTACAATGAACATTCCAAATGTGCGATGATCAGAAAGGTCGGAAAAACTAGTCTATTGTCATGTGAACAACTATTTGATGTGTTTTTCTGTGACTATAAAGCCATGGGTATTTTTATAGGCGCTTGGAGCGTAAGTGTTTGTCTCGTGAGCCTGCACTTTCGGCAACAGCCTGCACTTTCGGCAACAGAACCGTGACGTCAATTTGAGAGAGATTAATAATTGTGTATTATAGACTTTTGAAACTATAACAGCCACTTTTGAGTCTGACTTCTAGTTAGCTGACTGGCTGATAGGTGGTGATAGCTCTGAATTAAGAAACGCTTATGTTTAGTTTTAGGCTAGGCTTAAGCTAGAATCACAAATATTGCGGACCTGTAAAGTTTGTTGTGCTTATGGGTTTTTCTGGCTTACATTGATACATTGGTTTCTTTTTTAGACCTTCGATGACGCCTACAAGTCACCGCTGAGTGTGATCTTAGTAGACAACATCGAACGGTTGTTAGGTAAGTCGAGAAGTTCAGTCTGTCCTGAGAATTAACAAAACTTTATAAGCCATAAGTTAGTCCACTATTGAGACGTCAGAATGGATCTCATTCGTATATTCAAGCTCGATTTATACTTACAGCTATTTGCCTGTTTAGGCGGCGAAATTATCCAAAATCACGCCATGGATAATGTAATTGAATTATCATAATGTGGCCCTATTTTTTTGCTGGCTGAACGGACATACGGCTGCAACTATGAATTTCTTCTGAGTGTCGAAATTAGTTTGGTCGTAATGACAAGGCTTTTCCTGAGGACAAAGATTCAGAATCCTTTTGTTTTTGAATTTTTTGTTTCCATTAAATTTGCCTATGAATATTTAGACGATTCTTGTGATTAATATTGTTACGATTCTTTTAGATTATTCCCCGGTGGGCCCTCGTTATTCCAACCTGGTGCTGCAAGCTCTTCTAGTCCTGTTCAAGAAACAACCACCCCCTGTAAGATTAAGAGTATTCTATATTATTATAATGGTATTCACTAAATTACACCACGACTAGTAACTCAAGCGCAGCAGATGCCGTGACTTTGTGTCATACCTCCAGCTGAACGGAGTGTGTGAGTCGACCCTTTAACTGGCTTGTTCCAGAACTTAGATTACTCGAGGAAAGTGACCTATTTATTTTGGAATTTTGTCAACTGACCGGACATATTACGTTACGCAAGTATGAATCGAATTTCTCTCGACAATAAACTTGCTGCAAACAAGGCTTGGGCGCTTTGAGAACAGCACTGATACTTAGGGTCTTATCCAAAATGGGATTTAACGGATTAGATTTAGCTTTATTTCGTCAATGACGCAGCGTCAGTCAAGCGTAATTCATCGAAACTTAGCACACACCGAGGTACTGTATGTGAGCCATGTGGGGCACAATTTCAGCCGGATATTTTCATTTTGTGCTGCGCTATTAGCATAATTAATTTAAATCTAATCCGTTAAATCCAATTTTGAATAAAGGCCCTAAGCTAAAACCAAGCCCGTTGAATTATGTTCTGACTGCCTTGCGTGTTTTCAGAAGCGACGCCTTCTGATTCTGGCCACGTCGTCCGATCGCCAGATGCTAGAGCAGATGGGCATGATGTCTGCCTTCAGCGCCGTGCTGCACGTTCCCTCGTTGCTCGAAGGAGCACAGGTGCTGCACGTGCTGCAAGAGACACAGGCCTTCTCCGACCAAGAGCTGCAGGGCCTGGAAAGGGTGTTGGTCGGAAAAAAGTGAGTGGCTGATTAACCCTGACTACTTTGGGTCGTACGGTCAGGATGGTGCATCATATTTAATACCAGGAAAAATGTGGAAACATGTTGCCGTAATAGTGGAATAAAATAAAACATTATTGGCTGGAATTCACAACCTAACACTAACACTATAGTTTTCCATAAAAGTTAGTGAAACTTTTAAATTTGCGCTTGCAACACTAATGTTAGTGTTTCACTACATTTAGGAACAGTTTAAGTGTTAGTGCTAGGTTATGAATTCCAAGCCATTAAGTGGTTAATTAAGTTTAATTATGCTGATTAATTAATTAAGTGGTGGGTGCAATGTTTAAGACAATCCTGATTGTGTATGAAAATGGCAGTGATGATAATGTCTGACAATAATGCACATTTTGAGCGATTTATGCATGAACTGCGTTCAAGTCGCGTCGATATAGACATATAGACGGTGTAAATTTTTGCTTAAAGCTTTAATATCAAAATGCCGAAATTTGAATCACTGTTTTGTTTTACGTATATATATATTATATGTGGCAGTCCAGAATGCGATTCAGCCCAATAGCGCATTGGTCTAGACCAGAGTGCAATCGCACTACAGGCGAGTTTAATTAGACTATGCACGTTCTCGTTTGTAATAGTATACTCAGTGTCAATACTCTGCTGCTGTTAATTGTTAATAACAATATGTTATTTTTCCTATTATTTTTAGCTGTTGTGTCGGAGTCAAAAAGTTACTGGACATTGTTGATCTCGTCAAACAGGTAAAACTATTTTTTTCTATTTTTATCAAAAAAACGTTAATTATTGTGGCTTAGGGCATATAAATGTGAAAACTCTGGTGAGGTGTCATTAATTGCACATATTGTTTTTTGATGACGCCTGGCTTGTATTTCAGAAATTGGGAAACAATTTTTTTATAATTTTTTAGACTGATGAGCGGTATCGAATAATGAAGTTTGAAGAACGGATGATAGAAGAAGGAAGTTTGGGAACGTGAACATTTATTTACCTCACTTTATTTATTTTTTAGAAATGAAAAACAGTATTTATTTATTGAAAATTTACTAGACTAAATTTTTGAACATTTTCTGTTCAGTTTTAATGAGAAATACTGGTTTTCGTAAAGCAATAATATTTGTCTATGTAAACAATTCCGCGATAATTCTTTCATTTATAAATCATCCGAAAGTAGTGTTGTAAATTCGTCAGTGCTGAGCTACTTCGGTGAAGGTTGTAATTTGTTAGGAAAGCAAACACAAAAAAGCTGCGAAAAATCTAACATGTTTACCGCGATAAAAAAATTAATCAAGTTGACTGCTTTTGCGATTATATACATCAACAAAGTAAATAAAATTTTTTAGTATCTTTTGGCTTTGTCCAAAAAAAAAGAACTTTAGCCTATTGCGTTGTTTCTTAATAATGGCTTTCTCCGAAACATAGCTTTTATTAACTATTTTTTAATTATTTTAAGCGGTTTTACCGAAAGATGCCACTGGATTGGTACATCAATTAGTTTTGAAGATTGCTAAGTTTCATTAGCTAAATTTTCCGACGTGGATTAACCAAGTAAAGTTTATTTTACAAAATTCACAAAAATCCAATTTTTTTTGGAAATGACTTTATTGACTTGGATGGGCAGACTCTCGATTAGTCAGTATTGTGTTGTGTATTAATTTGTATCCCTTAATGTTCTTGTTACGTTTAGAGTTTATGTGAGTATGTCTTTTTACATACATTAACGCTTTAGAGACTTTACTGTGGCCCAGTTCCTGGAAAAATGAAAAACTTGATGTGGTTTGAGCTGTTTTGATTAATTTATTACCATCAGTCATTACCTCAATTTGATTGGCCGAAAAAGTTCTCATACTTTTACTGTAAAGCACGGTTCATTCTTATCCGTAATGGCTGTCCGTGTCCGTGTCTACATGGATTTATACTTGTCCAAATATCTGTAACAAGTTTTCCTAAAGGCTGTCCGGATGCCTGAAGGCCAAGTTGAGCTCAAGCTAACTTCTGTTCGTGTCCGTAAGCAATTTGCGCCAATCATATAAAAGCTTTAATTGTCACGTGTACGTTAGTTCACATAAAATTCCTCCCCGCATTGCAAAATCTTACTAAATTTGTCAAAGTCAGCAGTTTGAATAACTGTTACGGATTTGGATATAGACTATTATGGACCATTTCGGACTCGTAGTGAACCAGTAAATCGTGATCTGCGCTGGTTTGAAACAATGAATTTATTAAAGTAACAGATTTCTTATTTTTTCACTTCAACTACATTCCGGTTTTGATGTGACCGCCTGTTATTTATTTTTTACTGTTTTGTGGTTTGTGTCGTATTTTTGAGCAAGTTTTATGGTTGTCCAGTGTTTACCAATTGTTCTGCATTTACGTGAATCTGTAAATGTCGTTGTACTTGTGCATAATGTACTTGTACCTATGTCACACTTGTCTGTTGGTGTCCGTAAAACAGGATAGGTTAAGTTTTGACCTCGTATTAAATTTAAAACTATTTTTGTCAAAACTGAGTATTTTGAGTGTTTTTAACAAATTTGCCGCTTTAACGCTTACTGTAACCTGATTTTTCCTCAACTTTTACTTTCATTCTGCAAAATGCCATAAGTTGAACAGATATTTTTTGCCTCATAATGAAATGAACAGCCCTAATTATGCATTGTATATTTTTTAATAAATTTTTGAAGATTTTGTCAATTTGGTTAAAAATGCTGAGGTAGGTTCTGTTGACCTTGTGGTTTGAGTCATTTTTAAGCCCGGTTCATACTCGTCTTTGTCCCTATCGTTTCGTCTTCAAGCAAATCTAAAATTACCAAGCTGTAAATTGCCAACATTAAATGGTTGATGTCACTTTCAGACTGCATAGTGCATACATAGCCAAAAACGCTTGTTAGTCATTTCACAGCAGCTGACCAAATTTTGTCCTTGTTCCCCTGTCCCTAATGTTCCTGAGGACAAGTATGAACAGGGCTTATCTTGCCAGCGATGCTAGCTGACCCCCTTTGTCCAAGCATTTGCTGTCTTTCTCTTGTATCTATCTGTAAGTCTGTGAGTCACTGAAAGTCTCAGAAAACTGAGCTTGACTTTTTCACTGTAGGATTCATAATTTTATTGACGTAGAAGACAAATAACCGGCACTAGGTATTGAGTACATATTAGCAACATTATAGAATCAATACGTAGTAAGTATTGTAATGTAATGTAGATATGGCCACTGAGTTGAGGTTACGTAGACTGGTTCATATTCATACTTGTTCGTAAAAGATTGTGTTTACGTTGGCACAGGAACGTTCAGGAAAGTGTCTCCTTTGAAACCAACAGCGCCCGGTGGCAAATTCACGAAGCCGATATACAATCTGAAATTAAAACGAACCAAATTCCATATTAATTATATGTACTCTTGATTATATTAATATGAAATGAAATGAAATGAAATTGTTTACTAATAATAAATTGCATAATATCCCATACAGAGACTTTATATGCCGCCTGTTGCATCACAAAATAATTTTTAAAAAGAAACAAATTAAATAACGGTGACAGTCATTAACTCAGATTTACAGAGGCAGAATTTGGTACATATACATAACTCAAATTATATAGTTAATATTCTGGTTAACTTTCTAAACTTCAATTAACACAGTATGGCCCAATGGGTTTTTTTGTAATTTACGAGATACGCTGATATTTTATGTTACGTCGACTGAATGCCTGAATCAGAAACTTGGCCAAAATTTTATATTCGAACACAGTTTTTGCATTCAAAATTTGAGAAAAATAATCAGTTTTATCTATATTTTGAGCGTTATGATATGGTCTAATATCATTATAAAGCGGACATTCTAACAAAAAATGAACTTCATTCTCTAACGTTTGCATGTTACACATTTTACACAGACGCTGTTCCCTGGGTATACGATGAGTAGGTCTACGGTCCCAACGTCCTCGTTCAATTTCTAAGTCATGACATCTGAGTCTGAATCGTACTACGGCTACAGTATATTTTTTACTTAACCCACAATTAAAAAGATACTCCAACCCGAAAAACAGTTTAAATTTTGAATAAATATCAAGACTAGGAAAGTGTAAAATTTCGGGCTTCCACTCAAGGACTAAAAAACGATCTATCATACGCTTGCGACAAGTAGAAATGAAAACATTAATATTAAGATCGCTTTGATTGTACCAGGCATCAATCATATGCACAGATTCAAGAAAGGATATCAATGAAGTAAGCCATGTAGTAAAAGTTGGGTGAGACATACAAAGACAACATAGCGCATAGTATGATTGCTTGATAATAGATTCTTCAGGTTCGGCTAAAATTTTACACCAATATTTGAGTACTGCCAGATGCCTGTTTATTAAGAGTGGAAAACGCCCTGTCTCCCCATAAACAGCAACTGTTGGTGTTGTTGTTTTGACGCCCAACCATTTTTTGAGAAAATTTAAATGTAGTTTTTCAATTATGTCAGAACTATTGTGCAGTAGGGAAAAATTAGACTTATTCCATGTTAGGTAATTCCAAACTTCACACCCATAATGTAATACGGATACTACTAAAGAATCAAAGAGTTGAAATTTAATTTCGGGCTTCAAATAAAAATATTCATTTAGTAAATGATAGATGTAGTTCGCTGGTCCCCGCGCAAGACTGACACGATTTTCAACAGTGGATGCAATACTCATACCATTTGAGCTTAATAAAAAGCCTAAATACTTATACATATCAATACAATCAATTCTAACAGCATTAAAAAGAAAATTATTCATATAGTTTGTGGATACACGCTGGCGAAAACATAGTATTTTTGATTTGAGTGCGTTCACTGTGAGGTCCCAACAAGCACAGTACCTTTCTAAAACACTTAGCAGCCATTGCATATTTTGATGTGAGTCGGCGAATAAGATAAGATCGTCAGCATAAGAAAGAAAATAAATGGGCATGTTATGCAGCATAACATGAGGGCTGTTGTTTTCAACAAAAAACTCGTGTAGGTCACTGATATAAAAGTTGAAAAAAGCTGGGGAAAGCACTGCTCCTTGTTGAACGCCCGTATTTGATTTAAAAAATCTGTTTTCAACACCGCGGACAGTTGATTTGATATTAGCAAGCATACTTATTAACAACTTGAGAAATTTACTCGAAATATTTTTGCATGCCAATTTATAAAAAAGAGCCTGTCTGTTAATTTTGTCGAAAGCTTTTGAAAAATCAATGAAAGCGCAATATAAAAGCTTTTTTTGTGCAGCATGATTGGCAGCTAAACAATGCAGAATATAAAAATTGTCAATAGTAGAATATCCTGGCTTATATGCCATTTGAAAAGCGCTAACACTATTAACACTGTGAAGCCAAGTCTCAAGTCTTTTCCGTACAATAGTGTCAAAAAGTTTGGCCAAGTTACTTATGAGCGAGATACCCCTATAATTTTCAGGATTAGTTTTATCACCTTGTTTATAAATTGGCACGATAACTGCTGTTGGCCAAGATGATGGGTAAATCGAGGTATTTAAAATTGCAGAAAACAGCTCAAAAAATAATGGTGCTAAAGATTCATAAGCTAATTTAATTTGTTCATTAAAAATCCCATCCGTACCAGGACTTTTATTATTTTTAAGCCGTTTTACTGCACAACTAATTTCAGAAAGCTGCAAAGGTACATCAAGAATATTAGAGTGACAATGAGTGTTTAAATGATTTTCTATAAAGTTAGCATAGTACGAATTTTCTCTATGTATAGAAGAGGAATAAAGTCGTTGAAAGTGTGCGTAAAAAATTTCAGCGCTGGGTTGTTTGAGTGTTGGAAACAGTTTAATCTTGCGCCAAAAGTTTTCTGGTTTTTCTTGAATAGACTTTTCCAGCGATTTGCACTGCCTCATATAATACAACCGTTTGTTTTTACGAATGGTGTGTCTGAGATTTCGTAATTTACATGAAAGTATAGATCGTGTTTCAAAACATTTAAACCTGGAGTATTTTTTTAATGCGTCACAATAGTTCTTTTTGGCATATAAACACTCATTATTCCACCATTTAGGCGCCGTGCGGCACATCACTAATTTTGTTCGTACACAAGAAGCAGCAGCATTGTTCAACAAATCTGTGACCTTAGACACACATACATTAATTTCAGAAACATTACTAGCTGATTTACATTCGTTTATAATATGGGAAACACTCGTTTTGCAGTCGTTAGAAATCAAGAAATCAGAAAATGAATTGTCTGTAGATTTCCACTGGCGTATAGAAATATTGTTGTTAATTTTTTCATAACTAGAATTAACTGTGTCCGAATTCTCTTTTTTTACCGACAGCGAAAAAAATATAGGTCTGTGAGAACTAAATTCAGCCTCGTTTTTATTGGATACAAGTGAAGAAAATTCTTCGACAACTTCAAACTCATCGAATTTTTGAAAGAGAACATAATCGGCTAACACGTAATCAACAACACTACAGCCTAGAACTTGTCCAGTTTTTGATTTCTTGAAATTTGTAAACTTTCCAAAATTCTCGTCAGCATTACAACAACCATTTAAAATACATAAACGACACGTATTACATATGTTCAACAATTGCCTACCGAAGGAGTTAACAATAGTGGCATCTTCGCTATTCCTAGAAGGAATGTTAATATCAGGATTTGTGACAGGTGTGGTATCAAATCTGGAGTCAATAAATGTACCGTGTATAGAAATATTTTTAAGTGCAGTGCGAGCATTTAGATCACCTACTATTACGATATTGCCTAGCTGTTGAAAATGCAATGTTTGGGTTTGCAGTTCATCGAATAAATTAGTATAGCAAGCCTCATGTCGAGGAGAATTCGCAGGAGGAATGTATGCAGTACAGAAGTAAATATCTTTACTGGAGCTCAAGATTTGTTTGGAAATTTTCAGCCATAAAAAATCCTGGGGTGTGGTATCAATAAAAGTTACATGTTTAGCAATACTATTTCTGACATATACAGCAATTCCACCTGAGTTTCTGAAAGCTCTATCATTGAAAACTTGTTGGTTGACAAAAAATTGCGTGAATTCTTTGCACTTCAACTCTGACATTTGAAAATCGAATTTCCAGGTTTCCACTAAACAGACTATGTCAGCTTTTGGAAAAAATTGTTCAAAAGTTACTAATTTTTCAATAGAAAGTCCCTGTATATTCAAATATGCAAATGACAGTTGATACTTACAATTGTATGTATGTAATACAATATGTAATACAATAATAAAACGCTTGTCAATAAATTTGTTAATTTTACGTGAGTGCCAGAGCATTTCGCGTGAGTGAATGAATCTTCAGCAAAGTTTAAAGTTGAAGCAGTACATCATAAATCAAGTTTAGTTGCTGACAATTAGATACCCATAACCGTGGCAACCGTACCGATCATTTGGAATTCCGAGATGGTCCCCAATCACTTTGAATAAGACGGCGGAGTGTTTTGGGTTTACATCATCCCCTAGTTTTCCGATGGACCCCAGCGAAGCGTGACCACAGGGATCTGATGTCCCCGCAAACAATAAATTCTTCAGGCCAGCATTTACTTGCACCGTCACGTACTGAAATGAAAACGCAACAGGTTGAGAACAACTTAAGGTGGTAGTAACGTTTTCGACAGTTTTGCAGGAGTAACACTTGACAACTTACGATTAATTTTCAATCAATAATTTATAGTACGCGTATTAATTTAGGAAACTATAATTTATTATGAGATAAATGCTTGCTAAAATAGCTTGAAACAATCATTTTTAATTTTCACAGAAAATATCTTTCAGCCAGTTACGACAATTTTTCGTAAATTTTATTTTTAGCTAAGCGACAGTAGTAGCTAGTCAAAACGGCCGTTTATTGAAAAAAGAAAAAAATGACACACGGGCATGTCAAAAACCTTCAATTTAGATGCCAAAACTTATCCTTCCGCTTTTCACTTTTTGAGATTACGTCACATTTATGTAAGATTTCTTTTTGAACTAAAGTACATTACACAAAAGTCCGCAATACTTGACAACTACTAGAAGGATTTTGTTCAAAATTTGGGATAAATTGGCACACATGTGTGTCTACTTTATTTATACTATAATTTCAAAAATTTTGTTTGCTTAAATTTTGCGTTACATAAATTTCATTCACAGAAATCTGTAAAAATGTACTTCCGTCGACTAAATCTCAAGTCTCGATGTTGCAATCTTTTCATGCGTTATTTTACATGTTTTTTAGACAATTTCTGATGTGTCAATTTTTTTATTTGTATTAATTCAGCCTATTTCGTGAAAAAATTAGATTCAAAAATTCGTATATTTTTCAAAATTCAAAAAAATTCAAAATTAAAGGTTTGTAACTTCTTTTTTGCACATAAATGCACCAAATTTAGCATTAAAATTCATCCTGTTATTGGCTATGTTGGTGTAAAGAATGAAATTAGTTGGAGATACACTGTCAATTTTAAAAGCAAAACAAAAAAAATGCAAAATTTCACGAAATTTGACTACTTTGACAGTGTCTGCTGACTAGCTTGTTACAGATTTAAGCTAGATAATGTGCATAAGTGTAGTTTTAGTCAAGTTCTTTAATGTGAAAAAGACAGCTATTAAATTCAATGAGCCAGTCAAAAGTTATTGCACGTTATAAAAACTGTCGAAAACGTAACTACCACCTTAAGGGGGTAATTGCGTTTTTAGGTGTTTTTTTAAACTACCATAACTGCACTTAACCTCAACAAAAACTAGAGCGGTCTTTTTTACATTTTTTTACACCTTCTAGCTTTAGAAAACCTATATTTAAAAGCAGATTATCTTTTAGAATTTTACTGCTGCAATCATTTGAATACACCCCATCAGCGGTTTTTTTGACTAATTATTGCGCCACAGTTATTAAACTCAAGATCAGCCAACAACTACTAAACTTTTTGCAGTTATGCACTGACATAATATCCCCACCCGTTTTTTTGATATAGTTGATAAGTCGTTTCTACGTTGAGAAAATGAAATTTTTGTGCAAAAATCACGTAATTTGACTTTTCTCTAAAATTTTCAAAAGCCCATAACACCGATTCTACAAACTATTTTTAGAAAAGGAAAAAAACGGGTGGGGATATTTTTCTAAAGATAATGTGGTTAAAGTTTAGAAGCCGTAGTCCGTTTTTAGCTTGAGTTCTGTGGGCGCAAAAATTACACTGAAATGTCAAAAACCACGAAAACGACATTACCCCCATTAGTCAGTATGTCGATGGTATCGGCTCAATCAGACTGATTCAGAAGGATTCAGAAACATTCAGACTGATCTTATGATTACAAAATTTACGCGATGACATGTAGCAGTCAAATTACTTTAAAAAGTTGCTAATTAGTGGTCAGGCCCAGGGGTAGGCCGGATTAATTCTGGTTAATATATAGGTATGTATGTAGAACACTAGCTATCTTTCGATCACCTACTTCAAGAATTCCAACACCTTTAATTGTGTTTAGCATAATTCAATTTTCACGATAAACATTGATGTTCAACAAACCAACTTTACCTACCATTCTGATCATATCTTAACTCAACTCCTAGGTAATTTCACTAATTCTTAAGCCGCGCTGCGATGTGCATAGCTAGGTGATCTTTCATATCTTTGGACCAACTATTCTGTTAACTTACACTTTCAGGTTTCCCCAGTGTTTCTGAAACGGTTTTAGACAGAAGGCACAAAAACTCTTTTGTAACTTTCTCCTCAGGAACGTTTGTGTTCAGCTGAAAAATAGGCATGATCCCGAAATGGAAACTTCAATGCAAAATTCCAATCAGCTAAAATGAAAAAGTCAACAAACGCGTCACTTTATTAGTTTTGGAAACATTGCTAAAGTGAGGAGCATTTGTGCTAGCTAACGTGTCTGGGTATGTCTGTAGCTGCTACAACATCTATACTGCTACTTACAAGTTAAGTGAAGTGACTACTTGTTAGAATATCTGAAACATGGTGGGTGGGGATATGTGATAGTGATGGGATACCTAGACCGAGCACAAAAATCTGAACCTGAGTGAACAGAACGTATCTATCATTCATGTTTTTAGCGATATTGGTTGATGAACAGTTTGGTACCAAACACCAATCAAGACCTCTCTAACAACTACGACTTACGACTACGCATAATATACATTCAGTCACAGCTCGGACGGTTGCAAAAAATAGCTGTCTATTTATAGACAAACACGGCAGAATGTTGAAGTTGAAGGAAACAGGTGCGGGTAAAAAACTACAGCCTCAAAAATTAAAAAGCAACGCACACAGCAAAACACTAAGAACACTGTGGTTGTGCTGCCTATGTACATAAAGTTGGCTGCAATAAAAACTTCAGGTATACCTATATAATTGATAAGACAACAGTCGGCAAACTGCAAACAAAAACCACTATGCACTAAATACGTACCTACTACCTACCTACTTGATCCCTGTTGAGTCTATTGTGACGCGACTAAGCTCATTTGTGATAGATTATGATTGATAGAATTATGCAAATGAGCTACCACTGAACGAAGTACAGTGAATCTTATCAGCGCATCCCCGTCTTCATTTGAGTACCCCCCCTCAGTTCAGTACCCCATCTTCATTTGAGGGGGGTACCCCCCCTCATTTCAAGACACTAACAAGGACTATTATGTACTGTTATACGCAGACAAAAATCAGCCGGTACCTATGTGAGGCCCCAAACTCTGCTCTAAATTTAATTTAAAAGCATTGTACTACAACTACACTCACACACCGTATGTAGGTAGCTAGGATGCCCTTGTTTTGGAACTACCTATATATACTCGTAGCCCGGTAAAGTTTCAAAACAAGGAAGAGGTGAATTTGTGCACCACCCTGTGGTCGATCACCTTATGGGCAAACATAAACAAGTAGGCCCCTAAAAGGGGCAAATTCCGACGTAGTGGCGTGAAGTTATAAAGGGTCATTGTTACGAAAAAATACTATCATGCAATAGCGAACACGTGTCATACCAAAATAATTCAATTCTCTAACTAGAGTTACTGTTTTGGCAAAAGTAACTATCTAAGTTTTTTCAATTTTTAGTCCCTGTCAAATTAATGGAAGCGTTACAAAAAAAACAACTGTTGCTATTGCTAATATTTCGGTCGTCGGTCGAGCCCAATTTAATTCACAATTTACATATGCTCCCGGGTGGAACACTACTTTCAGGCAACAATATATAGCAAATCAAAATAAATTAACAGTTTGACTCAAAATTATCGTGTTTGTTGGTCAAAATAGATTCACTATTTGGGCCAGCACTGGTTTAGTCTGTCCGCTAAAAGGATCACTCGTAACCGTTTGAGCTGAAGCTCCTTTCATTGCTTTCGCTATCGATTATAGCACTACGCACTACACACTAAGTTTGGCACATGCAGACAATCATTCTATATTCGCTGACAGCCGACGCAACAAATTAATTGATCGACTAATTTAGCAACAATGGAAACTTATTTGCATATTATCGATGAAGGCTCCGCCCTTCTTGCAGGCTTTGATTGGTCTCTTCATCCTGTGTTTACAATTGTGCAAGATATGATTTGAAAAACAGAGTACCTAATTTGCATACAAAGCGGATTGGCTGGCCAATTTGATTGTTATCAGTCAAACGCCAGACAACCAAGGGGGGCCGAAAAGAAAAATCAAGCACGACGTAAAAAATGACCACGCAATAACAATGAATGAATTTAAGCTATGAAATAAATACAGAACAATTCGTAAAAAGAAAGCATCTGTTCACTTTGTTTTTTAGCAAGTTTCAAAGATTTAGGGCCCCCATTGGCAGAAAAAAAAGACTGCCATATACTAGGCCTATGGTAAGCATAGGCCCTGTGGTGGCTCGCAGCACCAAGTGTGTACTCTTGGTGTTACGAAATCATTCTAAATATTCCGCCTCTAGGCGGAATAAAAAACAAGAATCAGCAGCCAGCAGGCAGCTCTCAGTCTAAAGCTGAAAGTACACCCGAAACATACTGACTATGCGCTATGCAGTCTGCTCAGCAGCGTTTATTATTTCAAAACAACAGGTCCTTTTCTAGAAGGAACAAAAATTGTGACTGTAGTATTCACAAAAGTTTTACTGTACTGACAGACAATTCTTCAGGACACAGACAATGGGTGGGATTCACAAAGCGCGTTTAAGGGGGTAGTGTCGCGAAAGCAGTTTTGCTCATAGGTTGCAAAAAGAGATCTTTTTGCTTTGAACTTGTACGTTCACTGAGAAACTAGTCCAATGCTATACTGTGTTAAATAAGTACTGCCAGACAGACAGTAGACTACCAATATCTGCCAATATCTTGAACCAATCACCGATTGTAAGCCAGACATCACACAATAAGGACATGAAAATTCAAAAAATTCAGCCAGATAGCAGATTGGCCAGCTTGTGAAGCACACGTAACGTGTCGACGCACAGTTTTTTGCCACAAATAAGAAAAAAGAAAAATGAAGGTTTGTTTTTCTTTTGATTTTAAAATAAGCGTCTAAATTTTTCACAATTTATCATTATTGCTGTGAGTACTTCACTGTCTACGCACAATTTCACAGTTCAAACAGGTATTACTCCGCAACCACTCAAGCAATTTGCACTAAATTTTGTGTGCATAAACTACAACATATGTCCTTTTAGTCTATGTAAACAAACTAAACAAATAAGTTGACAATAAATTGTGACGAAAAAATCGAATGTGAATAGGTTTTTAAAACGTCATTTTTCCGACTTTGCGACCTCACTGCAAACAGTATACTGCATCAATTTTGATGAAACTTGGCGAAAATACTTGCCTCAACATATATTTTCAAAATATATAAAGAACGATGTCTTATCTTTTTATAAAAATGTTTTACAGTTACGCAAAATCGACTGCTTTCGCGACACTACCCCCTTAAGCGCAGTCTAAGTTAGACTGCGTTTAAACGCAGTCTAAAACGTTGGTCTAAGTTAAACATGATTCACAGAGATTGATATGATTAGTGTGTGTCATCCGATTTTTATGTTCTATTTCAACTGAAACCTTGTCTAACTTAAACGAACGTTTAGACCGAGTCTAAACGTGATTCCCAAAGCCCGTTTAAGTTAAACGGGCTCGTTTAACAGAATTCTTTATTTGATTCTTTTTCAGTTCTATTGCAGAACATTTTGCTTTAATACGTACCGGCAATGCTATTAATTTAGGTAATAAAATTACTTTTTAATAAAAGTTAATTTAAAATTCAAGTTAATTACGTAATTAAAAAGAAAATTTGACAATTGGTAAATAAGATAATTAATTATTTACTATTTAACATACAATTATATAAATTAAAAAATGACATTTATTTGAAACAATTACAACAACAACTCTTAAAAATACCTAAAACTTAAGCTATCTTGTTGCAAGCTAAAATAACAAAGATGAAGCAACAGCATTAAGCGATAATAATGAGAACAGTTTATAGCTGGTATGATTATGCTTAAAGCCGAATTCCCAATTATTATTATTATTATTAATTATTACTTCAGTAATTTTTGTAATTTTTAATCATTTTTATCGATTTAAGTTTATTAGGTAGTTGACTTTACTAACTTTAGAGCTTTATTAACTGTTAATAGCAACAAAAGAATAAGCAAACAGTACGGTAAACAAAATTTTCCTGTTATCAAACTAGATCATCCACATTAACTGTCATATAAACGTATACTAGTAGCTAAAAAGTAAAATATACATGATATACACGATATTATTAGCCTATAAGTTGAACAAGAACTAATTAAAACTATAAAAGTCAAAAAATGTTAAAAAATACCTGAGTAAAATAATGAAAAAATACTTAGACTAACCTTAGACTAGCCAAAAGGCTAGTCTGAATTCAACACTAGCGGGCGTTTAAGTTAAACGAACGTTTAACTTAGACTGAGCTCGTGAATCAGGAATAGAACGTAATCAAATTTAGAACACGCAAGTACAACAAAATTTACACGCTAATCATATGCAGACTTAGACTGGGTCGAAACATTCGTTTAGCTAGACTGCGTTTAAACGCAGTCTAACACTTAGATTGGGTCTAAGTTAAACGCGCTTTGTGAATCCCACCCAATTAGTCTAAACACAGTCACGGACATCTACGGGCACTTCTTGTTGACAACTAGGAATGAACCAAATGTTAGCATATATGAAACTAAGATATGCTTCATTTTGGCACTGGGACGTTGAGGAAAGTGTCTCCCTTAACACCGACAGCGCCAGGTGGCAACTGCACAAAAACAATGTACAACCTGAAAATAGAACAAACAAAATAACTCATGGTGATTGGTGCTCTGCTTGATGAAATATGTATTTAGGTGAGTTGCTGACAAACAAACAACAACAAATAACGTCCCAGGCGCGAATATGTTGATAAGGACTACATCTTATGAACTGCCAGTTTGGTCATGAGAAGACTCAGCGGATTTCCATCGGTTAGGTAATATATGCCTAAGATATACCTACTAGCTCCTAAATACCATTATGTACACATTCCAGAGTTGGACACGGGGCGGGGTGCCCCGCGGGGCTGGGGCGGGGCGGGGCGGGGCTGAGGTCTTGCCCCGCGGGGATTTACGATTTTTTACTGTACCGACTCAATTTTTGAATTTGTCGTGTTTTTGTGCTACTCAAGCAGCGAAAAATTTAAACTATATTTTGACCGTTTTTTAAGGTCCTATATGTCAGTTTAGATGGCAAAATTGCGAATACGTTTATGCTTGACCAGGGGTGGACGCGGGTCGTGGGTACCCGCGGGTACCCGCGGGTACCCGCGGGTTGGGCTGGGTTGGGTCGGAAATGTTGAGCCGTGGTAGCACCGCGGGTACCCACTTCAGGCCGCGCGGTCGAAAAAAATTTTTCCGACACGCGAAAACTGGACCTGAAGCAATTGTCGTCAAGGGTCCCCCGTTGGTTTTTATAGCCCGGCCAAAAAAATTTCTGATACGTCTCCAATTGACAAAATTTGGTCTAAAAATCAAAAAATTCTGAACATTTTTTCTGGGGTCTACCGCCCCCCAGGCCCCTGCAAACTCTGTGGCTTACTATCCCTTGTTATTAACTTTCATGAAAGCCTTTATATGCATGTCTACTATAGTACATTATGCTGTATTTACTTGTGTAATATACTGTCTGATATGAAGTTCCCACGTTTTGTTTTTAATTTACCTGTCGGAAAATTTACTTGATTACGTCTCCAGTTGACCAAATTCAACTCCAATTCAATTCAAATCCAGTTGTTCCGAAAATTTAAAAAAACATTCATTTTTTCTGACGGCTGCCGCCCCTAGATCCGCGCAACAGTTAGTTTAATTTAAATGACCAAATTTACATTTTGTTATGTAAGCCACTTCGCTAATAAGTGTAAAAATCAGGATTCTGGGGGCTGAAGCCCTCAGGCCCCTGGCTACACGCCCCTGTATAATGTACGTTATGGTTATAGGTTTTACGGCGCGGGTTGGGTCGTGGGTTACCCACCAGTGTCGAGCCGCGGGTTGGGTTGGGTCGCAGGTTGAAAATTTCGACCCGCGTCTACCCCTGTGCTTGACATTCGTTAATAAAGGCTTGAATATTTAATGGTGAGGTCTAAGAAGTTGTCATCATATAGGCTAGGTACCTCAATGCGAAAGCGTTGTTTCTTATACACTTACTGGCGAGGGCGTTAGGGGGGTGTCATTCTAGTGGTGGGCAAACATGCTGCCTAGGAGCAAAAATGCTATTTTCCTGCAGAGGGTCCCCCTTTGGTTTTTATCGCCCGGCCTAAAAAATTTCTGATACGTCTAAAATTGACCAAATTTGGCCTTAAAATCAAAAAAATTCCCCCAATTTCTTCTGCGACTTTGTATCAATTTCTATTTCTTGTTAATATCTTCGTCGAAGCCTATGCAATATGCATGTATACAGCGAGTACATTATGCTTCGGGGGCCGCGCCTCGACATCCGCCAAGCTGCAACTACATATATGATGACTGCTGAGGGAAAAAAGTTTCGAGGTTCGACCCCCTTTTTGAAAATTTCTCAGTCTACCCCAGGCTACCTAGTTTCGAATAATAATCTGCAAATCTTATCATACTAGATGATTCAATGAGTGGAATATTGACTGAACGACTTAGCAAAATTTCTGCT
>JASANF010017496.1:0-17152 GCA_030248245.1 Trissonchulus sp. WLG1_4
TGGACTTAATTTAGTCCGAGGTTTTGGAATGACAAAACGGACTAAATGGGGACTAAAAGAGTTAAAATGAGTCAGCGGTTTGATTTTAGTCTGATCCCATTCCAAAACTACCACTGGACTAAACGGATTTAACATGTACGCTTAACATTTACGTGCCTAGTTAAGTCCGTTTAGTCCGATTAAAAAGCATAGCGCTAAAAGTTAAGTTTGTTTAATCTGGAGGTTTTGGAATGGCATTTTTCAGCATAATTTTTAAACCGTTTAGTCCGATTATAATTAACCCTTTAATCCGGTAAAGGAATAGGCCCTCAGATTGTCAGTAAGTAATGTACATATATGAGATAAGATGACATCGACAGATCAGTGAGATACGGATCAGCTCTAATCAGGAATAACATCTTCACGTTGCCGACGATTCACTCACATACTCAGGCTGGAAATCACAAAATGTGTCTAACTTAAACACAGTATAAGTCAAACGCGTGTTTGTTTGAATTAAAATCACATATGTACAAATGTACTGTAAAATATTTCATTATCTTTTTCTAAGGTTGGGCGCTCTTGCGCCAACCCTGATATATGTACCATGTTCTATGTATTATCAATATACCTGTACTAATTGCTACATAACATGTATGTACCTATGTACAAAAATGGAAGTATGGAAGTACATATTTAAAATTCAAGCTTTACTTGATTATCGTTCTGACATTAACAAATCGGTAACCCGGACATATTTATTTTCAAACAGCGGAAGTACCAACATTCTAGCAACTAGTAATAACCAATACAAACCTCAAAAAACCCACACCGATTCATCGTTAAACTAGCGCATAAAACAACGTCGTGATGTCAAGTTTTTGCGCTGTAAAACTTGCAATATTTTGTGTAGGAAATTGCAGGGCGTTTACAAGCTATAAACTTTTCCTTTCCCACCACTGCTAAAAAGAGACCAACCATGCCGACAAAGCTTTTTAGAGTGCTGACATAAAAAGGGACTCCAAGCGGCGAACTCTTTGCAAAAGTGTAACAACTTGCGGTAAACAAACAACGACGCTAAATGGACTAACTTCTTGGCTAAACCTATGGTTGTCCGAAAGTCTAGGCGTTAGGTATGTTACATTACATGCGTTATGTATGTACATACCTATGCAGTATGCACTTATGGCGGCACGAAATTCCTAAAAAAAGATCGTGCGGGGTCATGCAAGATCCAGTATTAACGTCCGTGACCTTATCAAATTTTCTCAAAAGCACTGCTTGTTATACCCATAACTGATTGATTGATTGATTGAGTGATTTAGAAAAAGAAGACAGGTACCAGCATAAAATCTCAAATAGACATCATGCTGTAATGATCCAAACAACAATATACATAGGTCGATGCTGATGATTTAGCCGAATAATAAGTTAATACTAATAAATACATTGTCAATAAACTAAAACAGACAATAACTAAAACTACATAATACAATACAACGCCCGCTGTTAGTGCCACACAGTAATGCTTTTGGCCTAAAAAAGGTCATATGTAATAAATATCATACACATAACATATACGTAAAAGGTGCTATATGTAGATTCTAAAACCTCAAGGCAACATTCTAACTAATAGGTACTTTATTTGAAGAACATGCTTAATTATCAAACCTGCATTGTTAAACACTTACATCGTCTAAAAGGCTCAAACATAAACAACACCGTCATAAACAATAACAACAACAACAACAAGCACTTACGCATAATCTGAAACAGATTCAGAGTGTTCAGAAACAGTTTCATGATCTTGGAAGTCAAGTAAAATGGAGGTTAAGGAATTAGGCATATAATTCGGAATAAATTTACATAGGCACAAATTTGAGCCATAATAGGCAACTCTGTATAAATAAATTACATACAGACTTTGAATTGCAAAAGAAATAAATTTGAAAAGCCTAATAAGCTACTGAAAGGTAAATTTCTACAGCTCATTAAGCTTGGAAAACGCAATATATATAACTGGTACGGTTGTCTACAAACACAACAAAAGCTGTGTTTACTACAGTACAATTAATTTTGAAATCTGTCTTAGTTGTTTAAAACAGATTTTGGATTATCAAGGTTTTTTACCTACATATTTATGTTGATTAGAAGCTGCTCTAAAATCAACATCAATAAAAACATAAGTGCAAAAAATAAATTTAATGGTAACCGATAATTTAGCCATATTTAATAAAGCATACTGTGCAATTTATACAGATTTTGTTCCAAAGTATGCGAGCAGTCGTATTATGTCGAAATATTTTCATGCCAAGCACATTTCTTTTGCCTACATAATGTAACTGCACCGATAAGTACAACGGAAGATTACATAGTCAATCAAAATCACATCAAAACTGTACAAGAAACTAAACAGTTTCAATAATTTTTACAAAACATGCAAATGAGACAAATGAAACTATGCCGAAAAATTTTCCTCAAAGAACTGCTATTTAAAATGAAAACCAAAAGTTTTCTGAGAAGCGCAGGTGCGAAAAAATGTCGCTCTTGAAATTCTATAGTTCTTTTCTAACGCACGTTACGTAATGACTTTGGTAGCTTTGAAGTGCCACCGCCATTCAATGAGTTCACGAGAGTACATGATAGTGTCTCACTCTATAGAAGTCTTCTAGAAGCGTGAAACAGCATCAAGCTGCTGCCAAGCTTATTGTCTAATGCAGTGTCACGTTTTAATGGGACAACTATCAAAACTACATAGATATGTACTGTGCATGTAATTAGAAATTGCAATTAATATTACATATTACGTATTCGACTTGATATAAAGTTTCATAATGAAGCTTCAAACTTCTATAAACGACAACGAATTGTTTTTATTACTATGCATTATGTAATAGATATGCATCTTTATGCACCTATATTGTAATTATGAGTACAATGCCCAAAAATGCACAATATAACCGTTTTTCCCCACAGTATGTAAATTGTACATAGTTTCTAAACTACCAATTTATTACACTCGCCCTGTATCCCAGAGCATCGAAACCTAGCGCACCGATGTTTCCCAGAATGCCATAGTTCACAAGGATACGAGCCACATGGGGTGTTTAGAAAGGCATGATATGGCGACCAGTTAGGACACATTATCCAAATTCTACAATTTTTAAGGTCCCCTAAACTTTAAACGAAATTTCTGTTTCTAGCAAGGGAGAGCACTTTCATTTCTTTAATATTACGTCATATCTACATATTTGTTTACCCTGCCACTATTAGATCATGAACGAACCATATTAACCTAACCGCCTCAAGCTAATACTATTACTACTAAGAGAAAACAACATTCTTTATAAATAGTTAATAAACAGGGCCATTAGAGAGATACACTATCATGTATGTATGAACACTTGCTCAGCATTAAGCTTAATAAAGACATTGCATCAGATATGTGTAATCTTTAAGGTAGCATTTAGTTTACTAGCCAAAAGGCTATGGATAAGCTGCTTATAAAATAAGCCGTTTATACACTGGAAAGGAGCTTTTTCACGTTTCAAGAATCTATTATAAGCTCACAACAATAACGTGCATTAGCTAATCAGTTACGAGCTTTTTGAACAGAAGTTGTCACACGCAAACTTTTGCCTGAGTGAAGATGTGTTGGTAAAGTTGGGTCCGACAGGGGAAACTTTGTCAAGCCAAGAGTGCGATACTCTTAAGCAGGGTTCATTCTATGTCTAACATATCTGTATGAAAGTGTTCTTGAAAGTAACTAGAGTTTTTTAAGTATTTACAGAATAGTAAAAAATAATCGCTTGATTGCCTGCAATATAAAAGCTCATTGCAATGAGTGTTTGGGGCGATTTCCCCAAAACAGAAATAAGAAATAACAAACAAATAAGTTGTATTTCATATGTATCACATAAGTAAACTTTCAGTAAAAAGCAAAATTAACAAAGTCGCTTTTGTTGGTAATGAATCGATATGTTGACTCAAGATGTTGAGCTTGATCAAAATGTCTGTCCTTTTTCCCTTGTTTTCTTATTTATTACTTTTCATTGCTTACTTCGTATTTTTGCTTTAGGAACTGGTCCTAATAGCACATCCGCAAATAAGCATGGTTGTGTTATTAGATGGTTATCATTATTTACCACCTTACCTCTGCCAACAAACTTTTCCTTATATATTTCTTGCAAGCTGTCGTATTAATGGAACTGTTCATTGCTAAGTTATTACCTAACTTTTGTATTTCTGAAAAAGTTTTGAGCTATTCAACTGAAAAAACTTAATTGATAATGGATGTTTTTCAATTTTGTCATCCAGACAAAAGTTTATACGCCAAAACGTATGTTCTACAGTTGACAATGCAAAAAATGAATTTACCTTGTACATGTATATATTCATGCAACATATGTAGAACTCAACTGAATATACTTACAGACATATATTCATAACAGGAGTCTCCTTCAAAGCTTAACACCTAAGCCCTTGCCGAACTAAACTTTGATTAGCATGCCGACGTTAAGTTGTGCAATGTGAATTCGAGATTATTT
Organism: Trissonchulus sp. WLG1_4; assembly: GCA_030248245.1. NCBI lineage: Eukaryota > Metazoa > Nematoda > Enoplea > Enoplida > Ironidae > Trissonchulus > Trissonchulus sp. WLG1_4. The sequence continues at coordinate 4,527 of JASANF010017496.1, forward strand.
TTGATTCTGTCTATTTTAACGAACTCTCAAGCCTGTAATTATGCTCCTTCATACTTTTTCCCATCAGAAGCAATTGCATAGAATACATGGAAACTTACATAGCTAAATTTAGGCAATGTTTTTACTTGTACTAACACTTGATTTTTAAAAGCATCATTTTTATCATCAAAACTTTCGGCAGCATACGTACAGATTTCACTCATTTAGTGACGTAATAAATGCAGTTTGAGCTACATACGTTATACTTGGTTATATGTAATCGCATATTCTTATTCGAATTTACCATAATACAGTTTTAATTGCGTGAAGCTTTGCATAAGGTATTGTATTTAATTTTCTGTAGAACATTAAGCCGATTGATAAACGCCGTCTCTAGTCTTAAAGTCATTTTTGGTAACTCGTTGGTTTTATGAGCGATACTGTATAAGGTAAATACAGTATAAGGTAAAATATATAGGGTAACCCGCTCTTCTGTACGAACAGTCTAATGGTCAAGTAAGTATTGAACATGGCTTAATCCTTAAGTCCCAATTTTGCCTTGTCTGCTTAATTGAGGCAGTCTATTGGATCCTATGAGTCACTAAATGAAGGGCTTTGCTTGGAAATTTAGGATAGCTCAAAAGCTTGCCTTTGCTTTCTCTTCATTAATGAGCAACTCATGAGGGAAGCACAATTAACGCAATGGATGGTCACGCCATGTTTGAAACAATTATATTCCCATGTAGGGTACTTTGAATTAAGTTTGCATGCTTTTATTTTTTTAACCAACTAAAAAATTTAAATACAAAACGTGTGTTTGCATCTGCTAGTAGATTAGCTTGAATTTTCAATGGAAACTTATTTCACGTTATGAAATTAATAAATAAAGTTATTAATACTTCCTGAAGCATTCCATATATGAGTTATGATAAGTCTTGCCCATGAAGAATTACCAGTATTTACAATGTACTTATGAATCACACCAATCGGCGAGAATTTAATTAGCCTAATAATTAGCTTTAGTGGCTTTCTAAATTAGGCTATGTTGTATGTCGACAAATGATTTGCAGCTTCCGTTTGTCAGCTGAACCAGTGACTAACGCAAACTACAGACAAAAGGGCAATCTACTGGTCAATTTATGGTTCCAGATTGCATGGTAGAATTTATTCTAGTAAATTTATGTAAGTACATATATACTGTAGCCTACATATGTACATATATCTATGTATGTACATATGTACATAATATTACATGGAACGTATGTATAGAACCATTTGGCGATCCACAAAACGCATTAGAGCCTTCGGGGTCTTTGTAGATGTTAATATTATTCAGAATACCGTAACGTCTGAATCAGAAACTTTTCGTCTGAATCAGTAGCAGTAAGGTACATAGAGCGAATAGGTATGTATGTATGTAAAAACATTAATCATGAAAAGCATAAGTTTCTTTTTTTTCATAGAAGAACAAACTTCGGGGCCAGAACAAACTGAATTTATTCTTATTTATGCTTTATTATTTTAAGAAAACTGTCTAAAAATCGTGCTACCGTTGAACATGATTGCTAAACTGTTCCTAATCCCGTACTCCAATAATTGTTTAGAAAAGAGTTCAGACTGAAAATAATAGTTGGCTTATTTCAACTCGTTTTGTCTTCCTCAACTCTGACTAAAACAACTCCCGAAAAGACTTAAAAAGCCTTTAAGAGCGTCTGTACACCAAAAAACACAAAACATCAAGAAGAACTGCTTTGTTTACCTACAGAGAACATATGCTGGAAAGCAAACTCGATAGTTGCTGAGTTAACCTTATTTTCCGAAGCCTGGCTTATCTAATTAGTTTCTTTGTCAAAGGCAACATGCGTTTGACAAAGCAGCTAATGCCGACTAAACTAATGATCCGCCTAAATTCTCACGACACTCAGGAATGGTAAGACAAATGGTTTAGGAACTGTACACGCAACAAACATTGCGATCGTTTTCCTAGGGCCTATTCCTTTACCGGATTAAAGGGCTTATTTTAATCTGACTAAATGGTTTAAAAATTGTGTTTAAAATGCCAATCCAAAACCTCTTTATTAAACGACTAACCATTCTCTTCCCCAAAAAACAAAATCTACACCTCACTCTCAAAAAAAAAAAAAAATATTTTAAAAAAAAAATTAATTAAATCAAAAAAATAATAAATTTATTTAAAAAAAAACAAAAAAAAAAAATATTCAAATAATAACAAATAAAAAAAAATCATCACTAAAAACAAAACAAACACTTCATAACACAAAAAAAAAAAAAAAATAAAAAAAAAAAAAAAAATAAAAAAAAATAAAAATTTTACTAAATAATATCCACACAAATTAAAAAAAAAACTAAACTCAAAAAAATAAAAAAAAAACAAAAAAAAAAAATATAAAAAAAAAAAATTTTATTTAAAAAAAAAACTACTTTTTCCCCCCAACAAAAACATTCGCATTTGAACTCCAATTCAGCATCAATTAGCAATAAAAAATAAATTCAGCTTTAATTTTTGTACCTACCAGTGACAATCGCAAAATTATGAATTAAAGCTCTTAATTAAGTTTAATTATGTGACTACACAGTTTAGATAATTTAGATGCTAAAAACATATTACCTAAGACATTAATTTGTGGTGACATTACGTAAGACATAATCTAAAAACTGGAGCTTCAGAATCTTATATTTTAGGTATTCGATCTGTTCAGTATTCACCAATTCTTCGAAGGTTTGCTGTTTAGACACACATTGATGACCTACAATATATAGCAAATCAAGTTGACGATAAGGACACAAGTTGTAAGCATTCTTCCAATAGGTACACGAAAACAAATTAGACTAATTTAGCACTTAGCTAATTATGAGGTTAACGGTTATAACCAATATATTCATTTACGAAACTTATAACAAAACCAACATACCAAAAAAACAGCAAATTCGATTTGAAGTCCAATTGAACCTAGACGGGCAAATTAATAGCTGAAAACAATGCAAACTTAAACAACAACCGACTGAGTTACATTTAACAAACTTAAGTGTTCTTTAACGTGCACCCTAAAACTTCGAAAAGGCTCCATCTATATGTATTTGATATAACCGACGTTTAGCGCATTTTAACTCGACGCCAAAACTTGATAGCGCTTGTTTCAACTTGTCGACTCATTAATCTACATTCTTCGGGCTGGTGCGACATTACTGGACATCTAGTGGAGCCAAAGGGCGACTGCATAAGTGCCGTTTCACAAAACTCACTTGCTGTTTCATAAAAATATGGACATATATTTCGTGTTTCATATAACCTCAAGGTAGTGTTTCATCAAACTAACGCTGTATTTTAAAAATCTATTCAGTTTTTTATCAAACTTTGTAAGTGTAAGGAAGTGGGTAAGTGTATGTACAAATTGACCTGAGATTTTTTTGAAAGATTTTTGAGATAGATTTGAGGTACAATCAAAGGCGACAATTCAGTAGGAAGTTTTGAAGTTTTGATAAACCGAAACAATAAGGAGAAAAAGTTAGTGTTTTAACTGACAACAGGTGGGTCGCAAACTTTACGGCCTTAGTTTGCAATTTATCGAGACATTTCGGCAAACTGGACAAAAAACTTGAAAACCATAAAAGTTTTCGCAAAATGACAGGGTCAGAAAAATAATAAAATTGAAAATTTTAGAACCAACTTTTGTTCCTTATCAGTGCTGTCAAGAGTACACGTCAAGTTCATTTTTTACCACTTTAGATGCTCTCGATGTAACCTTAAATCACGACTTTCAGAATTAGAACTACCCATTTAACACAAAAAAACGGCCAACATTTTTTCAAACCAGATATGCCAGTTTTATGACTTGTTTTTTGCCAAATTAGGTTGTTAAAGAAAATAAGCTAATTTGCAATAAAAGAATCGTAACTCTGCACAAATTTCTGAAAAGTCTTGGCACGCTTAACGGCTTCTTAAAAAATAGCTTTAACTGATCCGGTGCCGTAAAAACCGGCATTGACTTGAAATCTCAATAGTTCTTTCTAGAATTTTTGCAGACGCGTATTTTTGTCTTACATATATATAATAGGGACTATTTATTACATAAATATCACCTCTATTAAGCATATATGTATTGTTAGCGCTTAGAACTCAAACTTTAATCCTTCTTTATGTCCAGTTAACTGGAAACTAAGTAAAACTTGAAGCAAACTTTAGAAGTGCAAGAAAACGGCAAACTTTTTATAAAACTCCACTTTGACGCTTCTAAGGTTGTTTTTACTCCTCCACACAATATTTTACACGCTGTTAATAAGCAAAACTTTTTACATCCACCGCAAAATGTTACGTAATTTTTTGATAATTTAGACTACTTTACTTCTTTCCGCTGATAAAAAGAGTAGCTAATGGTTACAAACTTTTTTGATGAGCCACCGAACCTAAAAGTGGTCGGCGCCAAAACTTTTATCTGAGGATCTGGAGCCGAAAATATCAGACAAAGTTTTGACTAAAGTTTTTAAAAGTTTATGACCGGCTACACATACGTACCGATGTATGCAGCAACGGAGGTTAAAGTCTGACCTCATTACGGAAAAGTTTGAGGGAGTGTCAATACCAAAATATAAAATTATCTTTTATGACTTTACTGCAACATATATTTACAGTAAGAGATTTTATTTAGAATTTAATATCAGACCGGAACATAAGTCTACTGAGAAACACTTATTCTACATCAACTTATGGCCCCCTTCCTTAGAATCTTTAGCTTTAGCGTCCGAAAGCGGAGAATCAAGACGTCAAAAGAACACATACTTAAAGTGACAACTGATGCTTAAATGGACACAGACCAATTACTTTAGTCATTAACTAAGTTTCGGCCCCAACTAAAAGGCCACTAAGAGACAATCAGTGGACCTAAATTGAAGGTAACCAACCAGTTACGCCTAATGAGTTGACTAGGTTTGACTTGTTTGTCATGGGGTGGCGTAAACAAGTGCTAAAACTCGGTTTCGCTCGAACACCACAAATTTAGGAACTTAAACCAAAATTTTAATCAATAAAAAGTAATAATTTAACTCGTTAAAACTGAAATAGATACACATTGAATGTTCGATTTAGCTTAGCTATATACATATTATCGAGTACGCGTAGTTAATCTGTCAAATCTGTTACTGTCAAATCGAATTTCACATTCGTAGCTACAGTAATAACCTCACAAGGTGTCCATATAAGGCTCGAAATAATAAAATAATAAATAGTAAAACCATAAAGCTAGGTACATCTAGAACAACCTTTCAGCTACAGTAAGACTTTTGTTATCAATAAAACTACAGTATGACTAGAATCAATTTTTCAAACTTCAAAAATTCATATGTACTTAAATTAGCCGCGAAATCTATTACTTTTTTCCCTAAACCACACACATGCAGCGTTATTAATAACCAGTAATTAGTGTAATATAGACTTCATTAAATTCGTGACCTTAATTTTACACACTGTATATACCTAGTGTAGTGAAATTAAATGTATTGACAAGCACCTGCTGTTAATTAAATGTAAGCCATTTAAGGTCAACCAAGTGTGAGCGGATAAAAATGGTTTACAGATATTAAATCAACATTGAAATAGCCGTAAAATTGACCCGATTTCGCGTACAAGCACCTGGTCTGTGGTTTTAATGCGGTAAAAACTATAAACCATTGTAAAATTACCTCATTATTCTATAACCCTCTCTAATTTGGGGGATACTCATTTGCAGGATGTTAGGATAACATTAAATACCTAATAGGGAAAGATATTTACGCGGACAATTTACTGGTAGCCTTATTGCTGTGGCTGCTATGCTCCAAAATAAAGCTAATGGCATGACGCCAACCAAATAAAGTTTAATCGAATTCGCTAAATCTGTGTTAAGACCCTATAATGTATTACTCTTGCTAGTCAATTGCACAAAGATCGATTAATAAATACAGCCGTATGTCCGTTCAGTCAACAAAAATATGCACAAGAACGCCACTAATAGTGCATACAGACTGTGGCGTAATTTTTTTCGTAACTTTACCAGCTGATCGGACATATGGCTGTAACATATGTATTAATATTGACCCGAAGAAAGTAATACATAACAAACCTAATTGCTAGAGCTTGTTTTCAAAACTGTGAACTGCAAAAAAATCTGACAAAAAAACTGGGACTCGAACAACTGTTTTCCCAATTGACCTCCCAGAAGCGCATACAACGCACTAGACCACTCGACCATGAACTAATTCGATTGTCCAGTCAGGCTTGGAAAAAAGCAAACTGTCATCTTTAATAACCAGAAAGGTGGAAAATGTGGTATTTCGTCTTAATTATGAAGAAACAGCCAAAGCAATTTGTTTGAGGTCAAAATCTATTGACTTAATGCAACAATAAATTAGGTACCATTTTATAGACAGTGACTAATTGATGATTTCTTATGCTTGTCTTCACTGACAGTTGGTGTATTTTAATGTCATGGGTCACCTAGCATTTTAAGGGGTCATGTAGAATCAGCAGAGAGCTATATATGGTCCCTGAAAATTTTCACGAACAGTGGTGTAGAATGTTCTAAAATTTCATCCAAAGGAGTTTAGATTAAATAATAACAAAATAGTATCAAATAAATAAAACTAAATAATAATAAACTAATAAAAATAGTATTATTAACGTACATACAGTACCCACAAACATTCACTGCATATGCAATGTTACTACTCAAACGGTCGGCGACTCGAAAGACTAAAGAAACACAACTCATATCTAATGCTCGTATTGTCCTTAATTAATCTTACTCTAATTAATTAATTAAGACTCGCACTTTTGCAAACAGATTCATTTTAATTCCTACAATGGGATTGCGTGGGCAGGTGTCCACTTTCAGGCCCTTGAGCTGGCCGGGCCCGTGGCCTCTTGAAATGGGACGCCAGCCTAATAAGTTTGCCAATGAGATAAGGCTGATGTAAGACAGATGGCGGGTCAGGGGTCAACACCTAACCACTCCACCCTTCCGGCGTCAGGGGTCAGGGGTCAGTCGCGTAAACACTGACTCTCAGTTTGGTAACTTGGGATGTAGATGGATCGAATCTCACTGGACGAACTATTACAAAAATTAAAAATCAATTTTTGTAACAAGTATGCTATCAAGAGTACGTACATAGATAGTATCACTTTTCTGTGGGAGTGAGACACTATTATATACTGTTGAGCTATGTACAAAATAAGCCTAAAGATACTGCCTAAAGCCTAAAGATCATATTATCACGAATCAATGAATGTAACCGTCAAAAACTAATTTTGATCAAAATATTGAAGTTCTTTCTTTCACTGCATTAAACAAAGCGCATAAGTGTTACTTTTGAGTGCTTAAAAAAGTGTTCTGAATATTGTGAAACTATTTTCAGTAGTGTCTCAATACCAGAGATGCACGGGGGGAATAGGCGAGGGGGGGGGGCGCGCCACCCCGGGCACAGGGGGGGGCCCCATATTTCCACATTTCTCCGCGAACCAAAAAAACAAAACAATTTTCAACTCACAACTCATATAACTATATACCCCAGCGCACACCAAACATTTTTCAAATTTTTACACATTTTCACACATCGCACAGCGGCACAAGGGGAGGGGCGGAACGAGGGCCGGACCCACGCCCAGGCGCAACCCCCTACCCCCATCAACACCCACACCCAATACACAATCAGATTGTATATACTGTAGAAGTGTTAAACATTAATTAAAAAGCCTATAAATTAAAACGAAACCTTAGGTAAAAGCATAGTTATTTAATGATGAGCAATTTAGCATCTCAATTAGTGATCGCGAAGTGAGACAGTCATGATCCAGTATATATTGAATCAAGCTACTGCGAGTGAATCAGCTCCGGGATGCTTTTCCTGTCTGCTGACTGTACGGTTGGGGTGAATCGTAAATATTGCGTAACCCCATCAAGTACTGTACAAACATTGAGTCATAATGCAGTAAACAAAATCGCTTAATGTTCTGTAATTCAAACGGGACATAAAGTGAACTACATATATTGTACATACTTCTTCTCCTACTGGCAATATTGTTGCAATTGGTGGACATAACAATAATTTTTACATACATGTATGTAGTTGTCTGATTTATACTCCTACGTATGTACACAACAACAGAACAAATAGATATGAAAACAATCACTAAGAGTACATAAATATGTAATAAACAAAAATATAAGACATACAATTTTTGCGTGCGAGTTTGCGACAAGTTCGACTAAAGCCCGGTTCATACTTGTCCTTAAGGACATACATATGTAGGGATAGGGACAAGGTCAAGTTTTGGTCAGCTGGTAATGAAGAATTGTCTATATCGTTTGGTTTACTTTTTTGCAAACGAAGCGGACTTGACTTCCCTATGCCATTCTCGTGCAAAAATCTGGAAGTTTTATTGGCGTTGCTTAAGGACAAAACATTAGGGACAAGCATAAGGACGAGTATGAACCGGGCCTAAATGGAACAATATAGGTACAGCAGTATTTTGTCTTACCTTTAAAGAAATCGAGAAACACGAGAGTCCAAGAGCATAGCACGAGTGTAAAGTTCAAATAAGACATCATCATTAAATCAAGAAACACTATTGAAGCAGAATACAAACTTTTCTAATAACCGTAACGAAAACGTTGAACTAATATAAGATTGATATGTATATTTGTCAAAGGACAAAATGTCATCAAAGTTTAATAGTTTTCATTTTTGCACATGAATCGATCATCTAAAACGTAAAAAATGTACTAAAACAAAAACAGGAAAACGTGCAACACAATTTTAATTACTACATTTGAAATAATTGTGTATACTAAATTTGAGAAAGTAAATTTGTTGAATTTAATACCCCTGCGTTAGAGTTGGTTTTTAAACGTCTTTGATTGCAGAGAAAAATAATGTAGAAGAAATTAAGATACTGATCGAAAGAACTGGTATTTCGCGATTATTCAGACACAACTTTATTAATACGTTCAGAAGTCAAATTAAACTCAACTTGACACGGAGGTGGCGAGAAAATCAAAAATATGCGTTTCGCAGAGCAAAACAAGCAAAAAAAACTGCTGAATTTTGGAATAACGAAAGCATGAAAATAAATTAACAACAATTTACAATATTTACAAGTATCATCAAAACCTCACATTATTGTAATGAAAAGCAGTATTTGATTTTAATAACCATATCCTATGACGGACCAATCAAATTAGAGAATAATTGACCTCTCTAGTGTTTGGCGTCGGAGGTCTAAGAGAGAGGAGGGAGGGGTGACTCCAAAAAGTGGCTCTTCTTGCGTCTACAGTTCATCCATTTCAAAGGAAACCAATAATCGTTGGCGACAGATTAAAGGATTGCTAAGTAAATAAGGAAATTGAAAATAAATATTATTTTGTGATAACAAACAATGGCGACACGTGCCGTCGTCAGGCTAGAATGGACCAGTGATAACTACGGTCTACCGTAAGACTCAAGCTACGGGTGACTTGTATGTTTTCTTCGCCGGATTGGGGCAGGATCAGGACAATTTTTTGTACCATGCTGTGTGGTATACAAAATATGTTTGGCTATTTCTTCCCAAGAAAATGATCGTGTTATTTTAGACTGGCCTGGTCAGTACTTTTTAAATGGTTAAAAGCAAAATTGCAGGACAAAGAAGACCGATTCTTAAGGGTACATAATACAATTTATACTTGGTTACAGTAACTCAGTTACATTGCTAGCTACATAATATGTGTATAAGTGTATGTAGAGCCTCAATCATTGGTGCTATGATGCAACTATGCTGTGCTAGGGTGAATCGAAGCAGTGCTAGGTAGAATCTCGGCCGTGCTAGGATGCGATCTTTTGGTGCTAGGGTGAAACCAAGTGTAAACACAGTGCTAAGGTGTCACCAGTGCTACCTATGGTGTCACTAGTGCTAGGGTGAAACCCAATCATAATTTCATGAAACAATCACCCAATGGCAATATGGACTTGATTTAACGATCTTTGACATAACGTACATATGTATATATAGTAGCTTTGGGCTTTAAACATGAAAGCTGATCACAATGAGTTAAGCTCTCATAAGCGGGAGTAGGATTTGTATTCTCAAGCTAGGTATTTTAACGCAAAGTTCAAAGTCGTTTTTCTTAAAAACTACAGTTTTGCCGGTAGAGGGGCTCCTGAACTAAGCAAGATGACCAATGTAGACATTATTATTCCAACTGTCACGACTTTTCGATCTAATTTTTTTTAAATTTTGTGAATTGAAATGAAGAACCAAATGCAACTGTGCGCTAGAGTCCATAACGAAATGTTAAACTAATGAATTACATAAACCTGGAAATTTTGAAGGATGTTATCTAAAGGCTATAAAGAGGTTCAACTTTACCAAGAGATAGAGTTAGTCCCCTTTGGGCCCCTGCAAGATCCCATCCACTAATTGTGGCTCTGACTAATTCTGCTGCTAATTTTGTCTCTAGAAGAAATTCTTATGTTGGTTATTACAGATAAAATGTTAAAATGTAAAAAAGTCTGGTAATTTTTGACTGTATAGCTACATATTACATAAATGTTTTTACTTTATTATTGTATTGAGGATAAACCAAGGTAAACACTGATAAAAGCAAAGCTATCACGAGTAAAAAGTAGCTAAGTTCTAGGCAATTTACCTTGTCGAAGCAACAGTAGTTGACTACTGTACATACGTCTTCAAATAACTAAACATTAACTACAGAGTACAGACCGTTATGATCAACACCAAACTCACCGAAAAAATAAAGTGAATAATAAATTGTTGAATTCTCCAAAGATTTTCCAACGATGCGGGGTGTCACTTTCACGGGAAAAATTTATACATTTCATTTGCGAAATTTACTAAAAATTAGCCGATGGGATGAGAATTTTCAATTTTCGACCGGAATTTCACGTCACATAAATGTCTAATTCTATCCAGTTCATACATCACAATGTCAGCTGTGAATGTGAGGGTCACAAGAGGTCAAAGTTTAGATATTGAAAACAGTAATTTTTAGTACCTACAAATATTGCACACCCGATTATTAAGTTCAATGTTCTTCATATAACGGCAGACTGGGCTGCGGGTTCGAAATCCTTTTTCTCAGTACGTAATGTGTGACGTCAGCTTATGGCAGATTATAGCGCGTGCGTCACGTAGCCTATGACGTAGGTATTATCCAGATAACTGCGACATACGACTACGACATAAAAATATGCTAATCAATTGGGCGGAATACGGTTGTTACGTAAATTGCATGTTTTCAGACTATTGTTTCTGCAGCTGACTCAGGCTGGTTAGCCTATCGCACTGCATACACCGGGTTAACCTGGCGTGTGGACAATCTTGTGGAAACTACATAAAGACCATTTCACAAGAAGAACATTAGTTGGCGCATTGCAGGGCACACGAGTGAGCGAACGCATCTGCAAGAATGAGCTGCATGCTCTTGCTGATGCGTCTTCAAAGCGCCATGTCGCACGCCATAAACGAAATGCGCCCTTGTGTAAAATGGTCTTATAAATCCCTATCTTTCCAGTTCGATTAAAATATTACGTAGGTACCTAGTACCTACCCACACCCACAAGATTTAATGTCGACAACACTCACTAACTCACAATGTACATATACTCATTCGTAAAGTAAAGTTGGTCATCATCAGCGGTGCCAATTAATAGGTAAATTCAGTCGAAAAATTTTCAACGGCGAACATTTAAACGGATGTCTTGAGCTCCGTTGAAATGTTCGTCGTTGAAAATTGTTTCAACGACGAGCTTTTGTCTTTTAGAACATAATAATGTTCTAAAAAACCAAAGCTCGTCGTTGAAAAATTTTTCAACGACGAACATTTGTTTTTCAACGACGAACATTTGTTTTTCAACGACGAACATTTGCTTTTTCAACGACGAACATTTGATGTTTCGATAAATCGGGCCCTGGTGTGTAGTGTACTGAAACGAAGAGGGTACATACCTTCCCCCTGAAATCAAGATAACCAACAATTTTCAACTGGTAGTAACAAGAGTACATAATAGGAAGAGTATGACACTCTTCGTATTATGCCTACAGGCGTGCGTCCAATGCGGAGCGCGAAAGAGCCCGTCTATGTACGGTTTTGAGGGGGGGTACCCCCTCAACTGAAGACCCTGTACTCAACTGAGAAAGGGGGTACCCCCTACTGAGTTCGATACCCCGCGCTCACCTGAGGGGGGTGTACCCCCCCTCAACTCAGTACCCCGTCTTTGGTTGAGGGGCGGGGTTACCCCCCCCCCCTCATTTCAAGACAATAACAAAGACTTTCGTTGATGTCCTGAACTGAGGGTAGCGCAAGGTCTTCGTTAGTGTCTTGAAATGAGGAGGGGGGGCTTAGTTGAGCACGGGGTATCGAACTGAGTAGGGGATACCCCCCCGTCAGTTCAGTACGGGGTCTTCAGTTGACGGGGGTGCCCCCCCCCCTCAAAACCGCACATAAACGGGCTATGTCGCGCTCCGCATTGGACGCACGCCCGTAGCATAATAGGAAGAGTGTCATACTCTTCCTATTATGTACTCTTGGTAGTAGGTAAGTACATACATAATCTGAAACGAGGAGGACCAAGAGGGTCCCACGTCCAAACAAGCGTTA